>SNQJ01S0021719.1:44004-55908 GCA_010110895.2 Picea sitchensis | reverse complement strand
TGGTGCTGCTAATACCCGAGGTTGCTACCCACTTTGCACATATTCAAGTGAAGGTGTTGTGAATTATAAAAGATGGCGCTACCAAAATTCACTACCGAAATTCTGGCAGAAATCAAATTCTACACAGAGACACATCAGGATGGCGCTACCTAAATTCGCTATCAAATTTTTTACAGAGACCAAATTGTGCAAAGACATTTCTGTCAGTTTTGAGTGACAAACTTAAAACTTGTACTATGAACAAATGGGAAGGAATTTATGAAAATTGGAGGATGTTTTTGTTCATCACATACCAAATAACCAAAACCTCTCTCATTTTTTAAAAATGTTCTATGGTCATAGAGTTATTTGACATATAAGTGGTGCTATGGAACGTGTTGCTGAAACTCTGTTTTAAGACTGTTGAACTGACATTTTTGACCAGTTGACTTCCAGGAGGATTTACGGGTGAAATAAGAAGAATTTTAAAAATAAAAAGGAGGTTATTGTTAATCAAAGACCCAAGAACATTAACCTCTTTAATTTTTCACATAGATGTTACAGATTGGGATATTCGAAAGAATCTTTGAGCCCTATGTTTTCAGTTTTCGTGATTTCTTGTTTGAGACATGTTTTTGTGACACCTGTTGCGGCCAACTGGAGATGAATTTAAAGAAACTAAGAGAATTTTTTCTTCACAACGAGTTTTTCTACAAACACCATTCTCAGATTTTACATAGCTTTTATGGTTTGAGAATTACAAGTGGCATTTGGAAGCCTATTTTTTAGAATTTCGCCTCCTGAAAAGCAGGAAATTAGTTAAAACGTGTCATTTTCTGTTTGTAGTTGTTTCTATTTTTGGAAAGGGGTTGGATTTCGAATGGGTGAGATGGAAATGGCCTATATGGCTATATATTCATTGTAAAAGAGGGTAGGAGGGTTGGATTCATGATCCAAGAGAGGAGAGAGCTAGAGGAACAATTTATTTGCTCAATTGTAAGCCCAAGGGCCTGTTGTAATTAGCATTTCTGCCATTAGAGATTCATGAGAGTTGCTTATCATACTTTGTGTTCTTTTTTATTATTTTATCTTGTCATATTTATTGAGTAATATTTACAGATTTTGAAGATCAAAAGATACCTTTGGTTAATGAATTCATGAGTTGCAAAGGATTTGTGGTAATTGCTTGTTAATCACGGATTATTGTTCAAGCACTCTTTAATCTATATTACAAAAAGGATCTTTGTTATGTGGATATTATTCTCTTTGTTTACCTTCTATTCTTATATCCATCTTTGCATAATCCTTTTGTCTGGTAGGCAGCTTGATTGCCTTGTATCTGTAGGATGTTATGACTCCATGCCCAATGGAATGTATTTGTAGTAGTCTGATGCCCTCCCTTTTACTCTTCTCTTGTTGATCCACCTATTCAAAATATTTTAATCCATTTACATTTCTATGTTACCAAGATTACTCTCATTTGCAGTATGGGAGTGACTTTTGGAGTGATAACATAATTGGTGTCATTGTCGAGGAAAGGAAGTGAAGCTAGTTTCCCTGGGAAAACAACATTGATCCAACTTTTGATGGCAGACAAAGGAAGGACACTAAATTGACTATAGAAATCTACCTAGAGACTCCACGATTAAAGAATCCACGGGGGAGGATCCGATTGACAGAAGATGAAGAGGCTGAATTCTAAATCCAGATATCAGTTCATTAGACTGTTTCATGAATTGTTGCTTTTCTTTATCAACTCTTTCATGATGTTCCCTTCATATGTAAAGATAATCATTTTCTGTTTTGTATATTCAGAAAATCATCACCCTTCTTGTATATATCCATATTTAGAAGAAGAAGATATGCATACTGCATATATTGTAGATGTAGATTCAATAGCTTTACCTTAGCCCATTCATAAAGATGATCACTACATTCAAATTCTTCCTGAATATGATCAGTCATATAACCTTATAAAGGTTGGAACTAATTCCAAACCTATCCAGAGCTCATTACCTTTTTGCATTACTGATGAACCTTGTCATCAACCTATTAAATTTCATAATCAACTCACTACCTTTCAAATTAAAATTAGGATGAAGATGTTCAAGCCTTTAAGGCTGCCCTATCTCTTTCATCCTTATCCTCTTGACTACTTTGAATATCTTCCCCGGTTTTCTGGAGAGAATCAAGTTTTAACTGAGAGGCACTTGGAATCATTTGAGGATTTTGTTGATCGGTTCGAGATTGTTCATGAAGATGTGATCATGAGATTATTCTCTAAGTCTTTGATTAGAGATGTTGTTGTATGGTTTAAGGGTATGAGAGCTGATTCTATTGGCTCTTGGATCAACTTCTCTAATGTTTTTTTGAAGTATTGGGGAGAGAACAAATCATTAGATTCATACCTTGTTGATTTTTGTGCTTTGAAGAGAGAGCAGGATGAAGCTTTGTCTGTTTTTAACAGAAGATTCTATGGCATTTATCATGACATGCCATTGGAGATCCAATGCACAGACACTGTTGCCATGATATATTATGTTATGGGTTTGCATTCAGAACTTTCCCTTCTCCTGTTAGAAAGGAAGTCTTCATCCTTAAGGAGCTTGTTTGAAGATGCTCAAGGAGTGGAGAAAAATATAAGGAGTGGAGAAAAATATCCGTGCTTCCAGGAGGATCCGAGAGTAGGTTGACTTTGAAAATCTGCATGCACATGAGAAAACAAGATGTCAGTATGTTTCAGAATTTGAGCAGGAAGGTAATGAATGTGAACCAGTTTTGGAACAAAAGCAAGCATGCGAGATCATTTCAGATTTAAATCTGAATTCTTCAACATTTGCAAAGTATTCTAAAGACAAGTATGAGTCTGAATTTTATGATCAATTTCCAAATAAGGCTAAGCCTATGATAACTGATGATTGTATAGGCAACTACATGTTTCTAACTGATCATTATCCTTGTGATTTAAACACTGCTCTATCATCATATTATGATCATGATTTTGAAGAGGGAAAGACTGTCGTTTTTTATGACCACAAGTCGCTATTAAGAGAACAAGAAAGTAATCAGTCTTCCGATAGAGAAGCAATCATGGTTGAGCAAGTGTTTTCCATGGACCAGCATGTTTATGATCTTGGTTTCAAAGACCCGGTGGCAGCCTTCATGGAATCATACATTTCAGAGAACTTGAAGATTTAGAATTTCTTAAACTCATCAGCATTTTCGGGTGAGTATGGTTTCTTGAATAAGTTCTTATCACTGTTGTTACATTTCAAACATCATCTATTGATCAACGAGAAAGACGAGATTATTTCTGTATTAAATTTTCTTGGATGGTTGTTATGGAAGTCAGCCTTTGCTTAACCAAATTGCAGATTTGGTTAGGGTAGGAGTAGGAGAATAAGCTCGCTCTATGATCAAGTAGATTCTTTCAGTTCTTGATTTGTTGAATAAGCAGAGCAGGCTATAGGTTTTCATAGGAGAAGTTGCACAGGCCATATGACTCCATATCCCAATAGATAAGGAAAATAGAACTGCTAAAGTTCTTGGAAGCCTCACAGGGAGGCCTCCATCCCAGTTGGAGCCAATGTTAACACTAAAAAATGCACCATCAAATTTTTAAGCGCCTTCATAAATTTTTGTGTTATATTTTCCAAATTCTTTGGTCCTTTGCCTACGGTCATAGCCTCCCAATTCATCATCAAGCCTTGACAATTTCCCATTAATCGCTTTGGCCAAAGGTGGTGTGTGCTCAAGTGTCCTAAGTCAAACATATCTTATCTACCAAATCTAATGCATATACCAAAGCCCAGCTCCATGCACACATTAAAGAGAAAGATTATGTGAATGGAGACTTTCCTAAAACAGAGGAGATGCGCTACCGAATTTGCAGAGTTATTTCAAAATGGCGTTGCTAATACCCGAGGTTGCTACCCACTCTACACATATTCAAGTGAAGGTGTTGTGAATTATACAGGATGGCTCTACCAAAATTCGCTATTGAAATTATGACAGAAATCAAATTATACACATAGACACACCAGGATGGCGCTACCTAAATTCGCTACCGAATTTTTGACAGAGACCAAATTGTGCAAAGACATTTCTTCCAGCTTTGAGTGACAAACTTAAAACTTGTAGTATGAACAAATGGGAAGAAATTTTTGAAAACTGGAGGTGGTTTTTGTTCATCACATACCAAATAACAAAAACCTCTCTCAGTTTTTCAAAATGTGCTATGGTTAGAGATTTATTTGACATATAAGTGGTGTTATGGAACATGTTGCTGAAACTCTATTTTAAGACTGTTGAACTGACATTTTTGACCAATTGACTTACAGGAGGATTTCCGGGTGAAATAAGATGAATTTTAAAAATAAAAAGGAGGTTATTGTCAATAACAGACCCAAGAACATTAACCTCTTTAATTTTTTACATAGGTGTCACGGATTGGGATATTCGAAAGAATAGTTGAGCCCTATGTTTTCAGTTTTCGTGATTTCCTGTTTGAGACATGTTTTTGTGACACTTGTTGCGGCCAACTGGAGATGAATTTAAAGAAACCGAGAGAGGTTTTTCTTCATAACGAGTTTATATACAAAAACGGTTCTCGTATTTTACACAGATATTATGGTTTGAGAATTAAAAGTGGCATTTGGAAGCCTATTTTTCAGAATTTTGCCTCCTGAAAAGAAGGAAATTAGTTAAAACATGTCATTTTTTGTTTGTAGTTGTTTCTATTTTGGGAAAGGGGTTGGAGTTCAAATGGGTGAGCTGGAAAGGACCTATATGGCTATATATTCATTGTACAAGAGGGTAGGAGGTTTGGATTCATGATCCAAGAGAGGAGAGAGCTAGAGGAACAGTTTATTTGCTAAATTGTAAGCCTGAGGGCCTCTTGTAATTAGCATTTCTGCCATTAGAGATTCATGAGAGTTTCTTATCAGAATTTGTGTTCTTTTTTATTATTTTATATTGTCATATTTATTGAGTAATATTTACAGATTTTGAAGATCAAAAGCTGCCTTTGGTTAATGAATTCATGAGCTGCAAAGGATTTGTGGTAATTGCTTGTTAATGCCAGATTATTGTTCAAGCACTCTTTAATCTATATTACATAAAGGATCGTTGTTATGTGGATATTCTTCTCTTTGTTTACCTTCTATTATTATATCCATATTTGCATAAGCCTTTTGTCTGGTAGGCAGCTTGATTTCCTTTGATCTATAGGATGTTATGACTGCATGCCCAATGGAATGTATTTGCAATAGTTTGATGCCATCCCTTTTACTCTTCTCTTGTTGATCCACCTATTCAAACTATTTTAATCCATTTACATTTCTATGTTACCAAGCTTACTCTCATTTGTAGTATGGGAATGACTCTTGGAGTGATAACATAATTGGCGTCGTTGTCGGGGAAAAGAAGTGAAGCTAGTTTCCCTGGGAAAATGACATTGATCCAACTTTTGATGGCAAACGAAGGAAGGACACTGAATTGACTGTAGAAATCTGCCTAGAGACTCCATGATTAAAGACTCCATTGGGGAGGATCGGGTTGACAGAATATGAAGAGGCTGAATTCTAAATCCAAGTATCAGTTCATTAGCCTGCTTCATGAATTGTTGTTGTTCTTTATCATCTCTTTCATGTTGTTCCCTTCGCATGTAAAGAGAATCATTTTCTATTTTGTATATTCAGAAAATCATCATCCTTCTTGTATATATTCATCTCTAGAAGAAGAAGATCTGCATGCTACATATATTGTAGATGTAGATTCAGTATCTTTACCTTATCCCATTCATAAATATGATCACTACATTCAAATTCCTCCTGAATTTGATCAGTCATGTAACCTTATAGAGGCCGGAACTGATTCCAAACCTATCCAGAGCGCAATACCTTTTTGCATTACTGATGAACCTTGTCATCAACCTATTAAATTTCATAATCAACCCACTGCCTTTCAAATTAAAATCAGGATGAAGATGTTCAAGCCTTTAAGGCTGCCCTATATTCTTCGTCCTTATCCTCTTGATTGCTTTGAATATCTTCCACGGTATTCTGGAGAGAATCAAGTTTCAGCTGAGAGGCACTTGGAATCCTTTGAGGATTCTATTGATCGGTTTGAGATTGTTCATGAAGATGTGATCACGAGATTATTCTCTAAGTCTTTGATCAGAGATGTTGTTGTATGGTTTAAGTGTCTAAGAGTTGATTCTATTGGCTCTTGGATTGACTTCTCTAATGTGTTTTTGAAGTATTGGAGCGAGAACAAATCATTAGATTCATACCTTGCTGATTTTTTTTCTTTGAAGAGAGAGCATGATGAAGCTTTGTCTGTTTTTAACAGAAGATTCTATGGCATTTATCATGATATGCCTTTGGAGATCCGGCCCACAGAGACTGTTGCCATGATATATTGTGTAATGGGTTTGCATTTAGAACTTTCCCTTCTTCTGTTAGAAAGGAAGTCTTTATCCTTAATGATCTTGTTTGAAGATGCTCAAGGAGTGGAGGAAAACATTCGCTCTTCCAAGAGGATCCGAGAGAAGGCTGACTTTGAAAATCTGCATGCACATGAGCAAACAAGATGTCAATATGTTTCAGAATTTAAGCAGGAAGGTAATGAATGTGGACCAGTTTTGGAACAACAACAAGCATGTGAGCTCATTTCAAATTTAAATCTGAATTCTTCAACATTTGCAAAGTATTCTAAAGACAAGTATGAGTCTGAATTTTATGATCAATTTTCAAATAAAGCTAAGCCTATGATAAATGATGATTGTATAGGCAACTACAAGTTTCTAACCGATCATTATCCTTGTGATTTAAACACTGCTCTATCATCATCTTATGATCATGATTTTGAAGAGGGAAAGACTACCATTTTTTATGACCACAAGTTGCTCTTAAGAGAACAAGAAAGTAATCAGTCTTCTGGCAGAGAAGCAATCATGGTGAACAATTTTTTCAATTTCATTTTTTGGAAAAATGGGTCACAATAAAGGAAAGCATTGGGAGGAATAATACTAGGTACAAGTGGAATGAAATGATCATGGGGGGCATGGGAAGGTGAGAGTCCTTGGGGTTTGTCAAAAATAGATTGGTGTTTCTAGAGGATGAACTATATGTCGAGATGAACATTGGCTGAGGGTGTCTCAACTACTTTGATGGCATGGAATTGGGAAATAATTTTGAAATGACATTCTTTTAGGGGTTTCTCCATTCTACATGAACTAATAATATCTGGGGATCCTTCCATGATGCCTTGGAACCTGTACTATTGTCCATCCTATTGGAAACTCATGGTTAATTCCTCGAAGTCCATCGTGATGGGGCCTAATGCACGTAATCATTTAGAAACTAGAAAAATGTCGCAACTGCCCATGTCAATAGAAAACATGTGGGATTGTAGGTTATAATGACCAATTTGCAGGCACACATTTTCACAACGACCCCCACATTTCATTGAACCTCCATTAACTATCATGATTTGAAAGTTATTGATTGGATGGATATAACATAGGGTATTGTTACATACCAAACTAGTATCCTATGAAGGTCCTTGGGTTGCTAGGGTGGTATAACAAATATAGGTGTCCAAATATCACCACAACACCTACATGTTCCATGTTTGAGTCAAACTCCTACACTAATGGACTCTGAGAGGCTTCCCTAAACAACACTTCACCACAAGGATCAGTAGACTAGTGCCAATGAAAAACATTAGGTGAAGGTAAGACTTAATTATTTAAATAAACCTTGTTGTTTTATAATAATGATCTGAAAAGTAAACTCAAACCAACAAGCTAAACTCACCCAAATATCAATATATAAAACAATAAATAAACATACATGGATGAAACAAACACCCTTACTAATTTATGGAAGTTATTACTTGTACCTCTTGATATGTGGCTAGGAATGAAGTATTTACTTGTTTTCATGTTACATCATATCTGCAAAAATGACATATAAATGCAAAAAACATTAAATATTGTGTCCCTTCTAGGCCTCCCACGAGTGTAGAAACACTCTAGATCAATAGATATGTGGGTTAGAAGGTTAGGGAAGAAAGGTATGTATGATTTCCTATTCCATAGAGCCTTTGATATGCAATGAAATTATTTTATACTAAGCTGGAAACTACTCATGTAGATTTGGGGTTCAAATCCCCCTAAGTTCAAAATCCAAAATAAATTATAGCCAACAAGGGGACTTGTTGGGGATGCAATTTTTTCTATTTAACCATAAATATGAATGATATAACTCGTAAAAAATTATTGCAATAAATGAAGGGTTTGAGGGATGCAATACTTACTTGGGTATCCCTTTGAATGAGAGAAAGGAATGTAGATCTGAGTATAATCTTGTTATAATATTGCATACCTGCACACTTTCCTTAGCTTGTTGTAATATTGCAAACCTGTACACTTTCCTTAACAAAATCCTTATAAAATAAAACATATGAAGCACAGAATCAAAGGGAAAAATATCCTTGGGGTAGAGGAAGTCCTCCAAAACAAAACCCCTAATAGATATACTAGCTTAAAAGGTATTAAATCAAAGTGAAAAGCTAGGGTAATAATTTTTTTGGATTTTTATATTTTATCAAAGAAAAAATAAAAAGAGATTTTGGATTTTTGAAATGAAATAGTTGAAGAAGGTGAGTTTTTATCTTTTACCTTTTGTATTACCTCTTGGTTTGATGAATCACAACCACAACTTGTATTAATTCATCAAAATATGCCTAGATATTGGGTTCAGAGTCGAAGGACTAATTTCCCCTGTTATCCCCCATTCCAAGGGATAACTAAGGATATGATGTCTTGAGGCCCTAAGGTTGTAGAAATGGAGTACCTAGGGATGGATTGACTGACAATGTCCACTTACATAGATGGAGCCCCACCTCATCACCATACTTCTCCATTCGTCATGATGGAATTCACCACACCAACTTGCTTCCGGAACACATTCGATCTTGCTTTATGAGGCAACAAGTCATGTATCATTGTAAGTGTCACTTTAATAATTGGGGAATTTGAATATGTTTCATTAAAACTTCTCTTTATTATGAAACGCTTTCCTTGGAAAATATGATTTTTTCCTTATTTCACCTTGGTGAGTGTCATGATTTCCTAGTAAGTGGCCACCCTAGGGGAAAGGGTTGTAACTAGGGGTTTTCCTTGAAGGGTTTCCATACCATTTTGTCTCATACTTACCACTTTCCATTACTTCTTCTCTTTCATCTCCCCATCTTTTAGGTCATTGGGCTTATTGACCCAAGAAGGGCATGTACCTCATTTCATGGGAAGAAGGGGCTGAAGGCCCAGAGGCTTGTAGATGGAAAACGATAAAATCCAATCATAAACCTTCCATATGTTCACCCAGGGATCCCGAGAGCAATGAAATGTTTCTCGCAAAAATTGAGGAACTCGTAAAATAAATAACTAATTGGACATGCCAACCAAAGAAGAAGTCCCACATATTGTCTTTAGCTTGGGGAAGCATGGTCAAGAATGACCAAGGTAGAGTTAATGTGGGAAATGTTTTTCATGCTCAGGTAGAAGTCCCACTTTAGCTTCAACTTGGAAATATTCTAATAAATTAATGGCAAAGGGGCTTGGAAAAATCAGGCATCGTGGATGAAGGGAGGCACACCCTCTACAAAGGCACCCATAAATGAGACAATAAAAGCCCTTGTATGTCATGAAATCCCATACCTATAAGTCTAAACCCATCCACCTCATAACCACTACATGACTTAGAAAGGATTGTCCTTAGGAACCTCCCCCACTTGAGGAATCAGTTCACCCAATAGGGAATTATGACACCCCTCCCATATCTAAATATGGAAAATTACATAGGGTCTTTGAGAATTTTTTAATTTGAAAAGGTATATTTGATGCACATGTTTAGATGACTCTTGTATTGAATGTGATTTAACTTGGCATGATATTTTTTACTTGAGACCCTTGGAGGGCACATTTACTTGTCTTTGCAGGACCTTGCTTGGTGGACATTTTTGAAGGAACAAGACTTGCTTGGGCCTTATTTGGGGCATGGATCCCATAGATTGGATGTCATACCACACGCCTTGGGGAAATATATATGATGAACATTTCCTTTGGAGGAAGTAGATGACATCTCATAGAAGTAAAGCTAGCCCCCCTTTCCCCAATGTTTGACCTTGCAGGCTCAAATCGCCACTTTCTAGAGCATGGCGTCACACTTAGAGGATAGGGTTTGATGGTATTGGTGACTTGATTATGATTTAGAATTTTTTATGGAGGAAGACCCTTGCACCATGGATATTAGGCCTTTGGAGGCCCAACAACTTCCTCAACTTACTCAACAAATTGTTGATTATGCCAAAACGTCACCCCTAGGACAGATGACATCATATTTTATGGCTTACTTATTTTGTAAATTCAAATTTTATTTTGTAAAGGGAAAAATTATGAGGTCAAACTCCCTAATGTGTGTTTTACCCTAAAGTATGTGGACATATTGGTTTTCTTAGACCTTGTATAAATAAAGGTCATGAAATTTTCATTTTGGAAGAAACATAACACTTGAGAATTACATAGTTCTTGGCTGAAATTTTCGCCCTCTTTGGGAAAATCACATATCTCTCTCTTGTGATCTCTTTGGATGCTATTTGCTTGTATCTTGTGGAAGAATGTTGAATTTTATTATTATTCATATTTCATTAACTTTGTTTAGAATTTCACATTAGCAAAAGCATAGATGAAGCATAAACCATATACAATAGATGCAGTAAATAACCAAGATCACAAGAAGAGAACCATGCACAATATACACAAGAATTTATCTTGGGAAACCCTTCTGCACAAGGGAATAAAACCTAGCAACCTTTCACTAGAACATTTTTCCAACATAATAGCCAAAACCAAAAGAAGAATAGCGCTACACTCCAAAGATAACGCACTAGTCCAAGAGAGTGAAAATACACAAGAGAGAGTGATCCAAAATGATGTCTCCAAATGGGAGATGGATATCTATATATACAATTCCATCATATGAACTATATCATCCAAGTGGTGTCACTCAACAAGTTTGAATTGGTCTTCTAGGTCTTCTACACAAGGCATGGGCCTTCTTCCTTCTCTGATGTCATAGTGAAAGGTCTCCTCCATCTCATCACATATGGCTACAACCAATGTGGACCTTCTCATCTTATCTAGGGGTCACAACCCACTAGAGAACACTAGGGCCACAACCACAGTTTCTATAGGTCAACCCAACTCAATCCATCAAGGAGTATAACCTGGGAATTATCCCAACCACATGGGCTACACCCCAAGGGTCTCTCAACACCAACCCGTTATGTCATCACAGGTCAACCCAACTCAGTCCATCGAGGAGTATGACTTGGATAATGTCTTGACCACATGGGATACACCCCAAGGGTCATTGGACACAATCCTAATACAACTTACCATTCCATCAAAAGTGTCATAATCAACTCAATCAATCGAGGAGTATCTCTCCTAGTTTAACCTATCTCATCCATCGAGGAGTACGACCTGGCGAATGTCTCACAAAGATGAAATCATAAACACGCCATCTCAATGAGAGGGGAATTCTCTAGCACTCCAAGTTTATCACAAAAGTACTCAAACTTCAACTTGGAAAGGGGCTTGGTGAGAACATATACAATATGCTCATATATAGAAAGGTATTGCACAAACACTACTTTCCTCTGCACCAGATCTCAAATGTAATGAAACTTATTCTCAACATGTTTTTATCTTTCATGAGATACTAGATTCTTTGAGAGCTTCACACAACTCTGGTTATCATAATGAATCATGGTGGGATCCATGATCTGTCTAAACAATCCCACAAGGAGCTTCCAAAGAAACACTACTTCGCATACTGCAATACATACTACAATATA
>SNQJ01S0021719.1:18146-43954 GCA_010110895.2 Picea sitchensis | reverse complement strand
TCTCATGTCAATACTGGAAGCATATTGTATTCCATATATAATTGTTCCTCGCAAGTATATCAATACATGCTTCACCGCTACCTAATGCATATGTCTCGGTTGACTCATAAATAGGCTAAGTGCACTCACTGCAGAGAAAATATATGGTCTAGTGTTAACCAGATACATTAATGATCCAATTAGTTGTTTGTACATAGTTGGATCAATCAAGTATGATTCAGAAGAAGACTCACTCAACTTCTTCAGATTCGACACCATCGGTGTGGCCATGGAATTACAGTCCAACATCCAAAATCTCCTTAGAATATCAACTATGCACTTCCCATGACTCAAGAATATCTCATCAGTTCTCTACCACACCTCTAGTCCCAAGAAATAGTGCATCATGCCAAGATCCTTCATCTCAAATTCAGAGGCCAACTCATGCTTGCACCAAGTAATGACGCACTCTTCTCCGGTGAGAAATAAATCAACAATGTACATGATTAAAATCAGGGACTCAACATCAACAATCTTATAATACAGGTTGGCATCAACAACACTCTTGTTGAAACCCAAACTCATCATGTATCCATCAATCCTCGCATACCAAGCTTGAGGTGCCTTCTTGAGCCATACATGGCCTTCTTCAACTTGCACACATGGGACTCCTCCCATGAATGATGAAATCGTTTAGCTACTCAATGTACACCTCTTACTTAATATAACCATTGAGGAAGGTTTTATTTACATCCATATGATGTAATCTCCAACCCATGGATGAAATAAGGGAAATGATCATCTGAATGGAGGTGTACTGAGCAACAAGAGAAAATGTCTCCTCATAGTCTATTCCCTCTACCTGAGAGACCCCTCTAGCCACAAATATCATTTTGTGCTTCTCGATGCTCTCGTCAACTGCGTGTTTGATCTTATATATCCACTTTGAAGTCACCACAGACTTCCCCTCAGGTCTCAAAACAATATCCCACATATCATTCTTCATGATGGACTGATACTCCTCCATCATAACATCTCTCCATATCTACTGACTAGATGTATCCTCATAACATGAAGGATCAGAATCAATGATGTGTCTCATCGCTGCAACATAACTAAAGAATATCTGAGGTCTCTTTCTCTCTCTGAAAGTACCACAGGTATCTACATGTCCCTCTACCTCCTGAAAATTCTGATGAGCCCATGCAAGCCTCTTCCAACCTACTGCAATATCTCTAGGAACATCAGCATGATCCACAGGATCAACTATATTAATAGTCTCAACTGTCTCCATGCACTCAATTGTCTCCCTCTGAACTATTGAAGGGTGAGGGGGAGAAGATACCATATCTTATTGCCTCTCACTATCAATATCCATGTGATATCCTCTAGATCTCCTAAAGGATACCTCCTCCTCAAAGGAAACATCCTTTCTCACCTAAATATTTCTCTAATGTGGGATGTAGGTTCAATATGCCTTCGAAGATGCACTATACCAAACAAATTTACCCTTCCTTCATGAAGGGTATAACTTCACCCTTTTCTCCTTGGGTACTTGAATATAAATAGGACACCCAAATATCCTAAAGTGTCCAACCTCAAGCTTAACTCCAGTGAAGTCCTCCTCAGGAGTCATATCCTTCAAAATCTTATGAAGGCTCTTGTTTTAACATACACAACGATCATGGATGCTTCTACCCACATAAAAATAGGCAAACTATGATCATGAATCATCACCTTTGTTTCCTCAAAAATAGACCTATTATTTCTCTATGCAACCCCATTTTGTTGGGGGTTGTAAGGAATAGTGTACTCCCTCTTGATTCCTATCTCAAAACAAAAATCAATGAAACCCTTGGAGGTGTACTCTCCTCCATTATTTGATCTCATTATCTTGATGTTCTTTCCAGTCAGGTTCTCAACTTGTGCTATGTACTCCTGAAACCCGCCAAGGACTTCTTCATATTCCTTGGAATTCAAGAAGTAAATCCAAGTCTTTCAGGAGTATTCATCAATGAATATCACATAGTATAAGTATCCAGTCAATGAATCAATTGTCATAGGCCCACACAAGTTTGAATGCACCAAGTCCAAGATCCCCTTGGATCTATTGTCACCACTAGGAAAAGACCCCTTGGAATTCTTTCCAAGAGCACAACCCCTATAGATTCCATCATGCTCTACACGAAGCGCTAGAAGACCTGTCACCATCTTCCCCAGAGTGGGAAGAGCTCTATAATGAAAATGAGCAAGTCTACTATGCCATAACTCACTCAAAGTGATAGAATCATGCACCAAGGCCTAAAATGGTCGGATTGTCAATCTATACGAAATGTCTTCTTGGACACCAATCACACGGGCTGATCCCACACTATAGTTCTTGTGCCATGCAAGAAACTTACCATCAGAGAAGGAAACCTTGTAGCCTTTGTCCTCCAAGGATGAAATAGATATAAGGTTCATTTTCATCCCCGGTACAAAAAATACATCACTCAAATGAAGTGGGGTACCATAGTCTAACTGGAAGGAAATGACCCTATATCCCTTCAGAATATATCTAGAATAATCACCAAGTACAACATGCAACCGAGAGTCTTTTTATAATAGATCAGTGAGGTGCTCCCTATATCCAGTCATATGTCTAGAAGCACCACTATCAATCAACCAAATATCACTACTAGTAGGAATCATACCTAAGAGAGTTGAAATGAAGAATAACTCCTCATGATATTTGTTTTCTTTCCTTGAATTATTTTTGGGTGGATCTTGGTCAACATCAGTGGTGGAGGCATGTTGCTTATTATTCTTCCACAAGGGGCATTGTCTTGCATAGTGTCCAAAACTTCTCACATTTAAAGCATCGAATCTTTGAAAGATCCTTATTCTTATGCTCAGGAGCTGATTTGGGCTTCCTCTCTTTGAATGATCCATGGGAACCTCTTCCTCTTTATTTTCCTTTCCTTGAATGAGAGGTAAGGGCATGACTTTCATCATGATGGGAACTTTTTTCATCTCTAGCAGCAAGTTTGGTCTCCTCCTAAGTACAATCTTCCCATAATCGATCAAACTTAGGCAATTTGGATCACCCACTAATACTCTGAATGAATGGATCCCAATGGATTGGAAGACAATTAAGAGTCAACATGACAAGCTATCTATCTAATATTATCTCTCTAGTGGCACCCAATTGATCTTTGATATCAGATCTCTTCATGAAGAAGGTGGCAATTGTATTTGCCTTAGCCATCTTGACGTTCCGAAGCTAGTGCTCCAAGGCAATGGATCTGTTGGTGTTGTTTCTCTCAAAAAAATTCTTCAAGGTGTAAAACATCTCTTTAGTTGTATTCAGTTTGGAGATGTGTGGAATCAAGTGGTCTCTCATAGAGTATAGTATGATCCTTCTAGCTCTTATGTGATTCGTCTTCCACCGAGACTTGTCTGGAGCATCAATAGGTTTTTGTGCAACCTCTTCCAAAAACCTCATTAGATCACTCTCTTCTAGAGTGATGAGTATCCTATAATTCCAAGAGTGGAAGTTGGAGGATCTATCAAGCCTATATTCCACTAGAACACTTGTCACCATGGATGCAGAAACCCTAGGACCGAAAATAATGCCAAAAATTAAAACTTCTCCAATCTGCAATCTGAGAGTTGCAGGAGATGCGCAAGGGTAGGGCACACTTGTATGTGAAATAATTATTCCCAATGAACTAGGTAATAGTGCTCAACAATATTGACAAGGAAAGTGCAGATGCACCAAACCCTAGCAAAGATGCAGAAAAAGAGCTAGCCAATTGCAAAAGAGGGCTAGTGAACATGTGCAAATGGTTTCTTCAAGAACACTTCTCTGATACCATGTTGGATTTTATGCTTATTCATATTTCATTAAATTTATTTAGCATTTCACATTAGCAGAAGCAGAGATTAAGCATAAACCATATACAATAGTTGCAGTAAATAACCAAGAACACAAGAAGAGAACCATGCAAACGATACACAAGAATTTATCATGGGAAACCCTTCTGCACAAGGGAAGAAAACCCAACAACCTTTCACTAGAATATTTGTCCAAGAGAAGATCCAAAACTAAAACAAGAATAACACTACACTCCAAATATAGTGCATTAGTCCAAGATAGAGAAAATACACAAGAGAGAATGATCCAAAGTGATGTCTCCAAATGTGAGATGGCTCTTTATATATACACGTCCATCATGTGAACTATATCATCCAAGTGGTGCCACTCAATAGGGTTGACTTGGTCTTCTAGGTCTTCTGCGCAAGGCTTAGGCCTTCTTCCTTCTCTGACGTCATAGTGAAAGGTGTCCTCCATATCGTCACAAGTGGATACAACCAATGTGGACCTTCTCATCTCATCTAAGGGACACAATCCACTAGAGCACACTAGGGACACAACCACATAGTGTCCACAGGTCAACCCAGTTCATTCCATCGAGGAGTACGACCTAAGAAATATACCAACCACATGGGTTACACCCCAAGGGTTGTTGGGCACCAACCTAGTATGTCATCATAGGTCAACCCAACTCAGTCCATTGAGGAGTACGACCTAGAGAATGTCCCAACCACATGGGATACACCCCAAGGATCATTGGGCACCAACCCATTACAACTTATCAATCCATTGATAAGTGTCATACTCAACTCAGTCGATTGAGGAGTATCATTCACAGGTCAACCCAAATCAGTCCATCAAGGAGTACAACCTAGAGAATGTATCACGAAGATACAATCATCAACAAATAAGTGGTGCACTATCTCTCTTGGATGCTTATATTTGATTTGTGGTGGAATATACTTCATAAAGAGTGTTTATCTTGCTATATTTTGGAATTGGTAAGGATATTTCTGCATATTATTAGTGTTTCTTATTATTTCATGGTTATCCTTGTCTAAACCCTTGGAGGAGTATAAATTCATACACCCTCCACTAATTCTATCATATTTGTCTTTGGATAAACTACTAAACAAGGTTGTTGGGAGGAGTAAAATGGATTACACCCTCCTAGCTTTACCTTTCTATTTTTTTTTTCCCTAGGGAGTAAAAAGGATTACACCCCTAGGGAGGTAACACAACTAGCCCTTGCAACAAGAAACTCCATAACCCAATTGATAAAGGCATTAGTCTAATTTGTTCAAGTTGGAACCAACTTTACATGCTATAAGCTTGCTTGAGCCACTAGGGTGTCAGGATTAGCCAAGTAGTTCTATTTTCTATTACAAAATAATGTTACAACCGTTAGGGCTGCAAAAAACTCTCTCTCTCACGCATTTCTTACTAATCTACCACTAAAATTTACTTGTGAACCTAGATTATTGTTCTATTGATCATTAACTATTGTTTTGAAGTTTACTTGTTCATTTTCGTGGCTAGATCTTGTTGTTTTAGAAAAAAAATTCTACATCCAAAAGGATTCCCTAATATATTTCTAATAAAATCATTTTGCAACCCTCTTTCACCATCAAAACTTGTGTACAAGTCTTGGGGATATTACCTACATGTTTAATACTTGATCGCTCAATAATTATTTGGTGTTTTGCATGGTTAATTTTGCAACTATTGACATCTTACATTGTTGATATATATATATATATATTCATCTACAATTTTGGTTCTACAATTTTGGTACAACAAGGTTTCTTTCTTATTCCCTTTGGTTTTAAGGCTTGTATCTCGATCAATTGTCTTCTTCCGGGCAGGGATAACACTGTGGTGTAGGTACTCAATGTTTGGGAATCATTATTCACCAACAAGAATTCATCACCAATCCTTTATCCTTCTCCAAATATTACCTATAGATGTTTTCACCATCATCTTCTCACTCTCCATCTCAAGCCCCCTAGGGTCACCAAGATTCCCCCCTTTGTGGTGATTTATCATCACTAAAGCGAGGGGAGTGTCTATCTAAGGTGAAAATGGGTAGGTACTCCCATATTTTTCACTCTCTTGTGGTTTGGGTTGTGATTTTCCCAACCTACAATTTATACGATAACAAGCCCAATACTAGTTATCAATATAGATTGATTCTTTGGGCTTGCTAGGAAAGATCCATAAAATATGGTTTCCAAATCAAGAGATAAACTTTGGTCAGAGTGAGAGCTTACCATAGGTTGAAGCTACCTCCAAGGAAGTTGGTCCAACAACTTGGGTTAGCACCACTAAGCACCAAAAGGAAAAAATAAAATACAAGGAATATAGTTTCTTCCTCCACGTGACTATGGAGCCCCTCAACAGATTGATCTTTTTGACTCTTGCAAATACCCATTAGAAATATATAATAAAGAACAAGGAAAACTTAACCAAGAAACATGAGCATGGAGAAAATCAATCTGTAGGTACACAAGAGAAAAAGTTCAAAATGATGGCATTATGATCTCAGAAAAGTTCAACAACGTGAATGAGAGGAGGGGCTATCCTTATATAGATTTATTTGCAACAACTATATTTCCCTCTCTCATTAAAATAATATTTTCGGATTGTCATCCACATGTTGGAGACTAAACCATTTTACATTAGAAAATGATTTTTTACATTAAAATAATAACCACAAAGGGTTTGAATTGACTTCTAGAAGAAAATTTGACTTCCAACTCCAACATATCCCTTAATTCACCCAACGAACTCACTTGGAAGAGTGCAATGACTAGTAGAAAAATGATCGATTTAGCTTGCATCATTGTCCCAACATTCCATTTGTTGAATTTCAACCCACGACTAACTTGGATGCTCCATGAATGAGAAAAGGGGTCGATTTCATGGATTGAGTGATGATCTACGTAAGATGAAGGTGGATTTAATTATTTTAGGAAAACATTTGTTTAGAATGAGCATATAACAACTAGTTTGATTGTCTCTTCTCCAACATGTTGACGATAAAAATCGCAACGAGGATTTCGCCCGCAAAGTATTGCTTAAGCATATTATTTAAACTATGCTAACGATATATAATACTAGTAGGTGGGACCCCCTTGTAGACTAGAGGATTAGAGATAGTCTTATTACACATTTTATGTTGTTGTTTTGATTCTTCTTATAGCGTTCTACATGATTGATGATGAAATATTGGTTCTGTTTGCATCACAACGACATATGGATAATTCATTTTATGTGTTGGTTTTGTTGCTCTAAGCTCTAAATTCCATGTATGAATGACTTGTTACACCTGCACAAGACACATGTTAGTTATAACAAGAGACAAGATCAATATGGAATAAATCCAAGAAAATGGAACTATGCTATACTATCTTATATTATATGCAAATGAAATTAAAATAAATTGATGTTAGTCCTAACTAGCAATGTTAGTGGCTATATGATTTGTATTGAGTTATATTGGACGCATTTGATATATGTGATTGTATGGTTTTTGCAATGGTTAATATGGATTGGGGTTGCACAATTGGCAAGCAATGTGTGCAAGTTTCGATGGATGAATTAATGACATGGATTAATTGTATGGTTTTGGTTGGTTGTCGTGTACTGTGAAATTGAATGAATGGAGGATGGAAGCGACGTGCAGTAAATTCACGTCACTCCATACTTATCCCATTGTCCATCACCCTATCATGGTTATTGTTCATTTGATTTTTCTTTGGTTAAGCTCCGAGATTCAGGCGTGGAAGGAATTGCTCGACCAACTCGCATTTTTAAGGCCATTGGTTACAAGTATGGTTCTTTTCACCCATCCATGAATTTTCTCTGTGTATGAAATGAACGTTGGCTCAGTAATGCGTTGGTCTGTGTTTTCTTGAGTTTGGCAACTATGTAAACGCGTGGTGTTTTCTTTGGAATGACTGTGTGTGTTATTCGTTGCAAATGGAAAAATCAATGGTTGAAGTTGCGATTTCATTGGTTGTTCTGTGTGTTGGAAACCGTGATGGCTCTCTATTGTCTTTATGGGTATTCTGCTGGAGGGTTTCACTCTGTTTATCCTTTCTGGCCGTATCCTCACAGTTATGGTAACCACACACGATTGTATTTGGTTCTATGGGGTTGTTGTGTATGTTTTGAACCACCTTTTGGTCACTGCATATCTTTTTCACCTAGTCATGGGATCATTTTATGTTATTGGTATCCACACAGTTGGTTATGGGGTGGCTATTATGCCAAGAAGCATGATTTAGTGTTATTGGTAGTACCTAGGGTCTGCATTTCTATCAACATTATTTGGATTTTGGGGAAAAACACAAGGGTTATGCCTCTGCGTGTTTTTGGTGTTGGTTACTAGCCAGTGAGAAATCTACGATCCTCTGCATCATAGCTTACCCTACCTGGTGTTGAATCGTCACCCTATTTTACAAAGCTAAAGGTTATAAAGCTTGTGGTTCCACCATGCTTATCTTGAGGGTTCTCACCTACTATTGATATGGTCGACCTCCAGTCTCCCTGTGTTTGGTGACTGAGCAAACCCTTGATTATTTCTTATGTTCATTGGTTACAGAGCCTGATTTTGATAAACTCAACCAGTCACACTATGTCGGGTATCTTGTTGACTGTCATAAATCAGTTGAGTAGTTTTGACAGTGGCTTTGATTGTTGGCTCATATATGTTTGATCGGGTTGATTAGAGAGTTGTAATTGGAAATGATAATGGGCATACAGTCGCTGCCTCCTTTTGTTGTGACAGTTGAATCGATAACTCAACATTGTTATAAATGGATTGATTAGGAGTAATTGGATATGTACAGTCACAGAGATGCCTCTTTGTGTTATGCGTTGGTATGTGTATTACTATGACGTGGTATAAATTGAAGTTGGTGTTTGTTGTGTGTTTAATTTGTCCCGATTGGGATTATTGTAAGTTGAAGAGTTGATGATTGTGACCTGGTTGTCTATTGTGTATGATTTATAGACATCGTGCATCATTTTGTTTTATTGCACCATCAGAGATAAGCACAGGTTTTTGGTAGTATGGTTTCATTGCAAATTTAATTGTTAAATTTTTCAAAGGAATGGAATCGAGCATGTTTTAAAAGAGTCTGTTAAACTCAAGAAATACCTATGTCTATGTTTGATTTGAGGATTTATAAATTATGGGCAGTGGTTGATATTTTTATATATGTTGAACAGAGTTGAAGAAATATGGTCGTGTGTTCCTTTGAATTTTGTTTTAAATATAAAAGGGAAGGAAATGAAAAGAAAAAAATTATTTTAAACAATATGGGTAAAGTCATGGCGATTCTGAGTATGATTATACATTGTGTTAATTGAAAGTTTTTAATAAAATTGGATGTGGGACAGTGAACAAGTTTAACACACAGTAATTGTTTAAATTGGTGTTGGAATAGTTGTATTGAATACAGAATTATTTTTAAGGATTACTTAATTGGGTTTTCAAAGAGTATTTTCTCTTTTCCCTACCATTATTTCACTTTTCACACATAACAATTCCCCTTGCCTTCCCATATTCACTATCCACTCACTATTCCTAAAATTTAATTATAGTTAAGATAAGTTCTGTATCATGACAGTGAAAGGATCACAGGGATGAATTATAGTGATATATTCTTTTGGTTTACGATATAGTTGATTGTTTGATGTCTGTGAGCAATAATCATGATCTTTTCCCCCTCATTTTAGCATTTTTTTCGCTCAATACAACCCCTCACATATCCCAAAACCCTTGTTCACCCCCTTCTCATTGACAACTATAAAAACGATTTGTATGGATCGGATTACATGAGTCTGATATGTTGTTGATCCAAATTGTATTTCATATTTAAAAGATTTTTCATGTATGGTTGTTAAAGAAACTATTTGCTAATAAATTATGCATACATGGATGAGCTTTTTCAGCAGAGGTAGCCATAGCCAGGGTAACCGAGGAAGAGGAAATTGGAACAGGGTCCCTAGAAGGCCAATATTCTCTATACACTTTGATACATACTCGCAAGAGTTAGGCCAGCCATTTCAAGCTAGATTTTTTAACTGGATTGGGCAAGGAGTGGTCCAACCTAGGTCTGAAAGGCCTCCCTTCCAAGCCCCATAGGTCCTTGGTATCTCAGTGCCTCCTCATGTCTCACTGCAACCTAAAGTCCCTAAAAACGACATATGGAAAGAGATTATCCACCTGGAAGTCTCCCGACATCGTGGCTGGCCTAACTTGTCTCTACCTGCTCCTCCACCTATGAATAAAATTGTCCAAGATTCCCCTATCCACTCACCAGTACAGTCTTCCCATGCAAGCAAAAACTTAAAAACCGAGGCCCACCATGCTCCTGACAAATAAAAATCCATTGCTTCCCCTTCCTCACCCTCAAATGACTCTGATAAATCCATGTCCTCCCGCATGCATTTGAGATATAATTGCTCTCATGTGATCAATGAGATTAGGCCTAAAGGCTCCACATGGCCTAAGGAAAATTCATAGAGATCAAAATTTGATAGCAACAACAAGGGAAATATTGCCTCCCAGAGTGGCAAATATGGATTTTAAGTTTTTATTTATTAATTATTGAGAACATTTGACTTCTGAAATTTTGGACAACACATTATTTTTTTGGAAATAATTTCAATTATCATTGATATAAATTGTCAAATATAAGAAAGTATTGATAAGTCTGGGGAGGGATGTTTTGTTTGATTAGCTAGTTGTGTTATGATTGTTAAGAGCTAAAGGGAGTCATAAGGGGTCCTGCCTACTAGTTATTATTTTTTTTAAACCCTTGTTATGATTTATTAATTTTCCCCCTCTTAAATAAAATGTTGGTTGAGTTTTTTAGTTAATTTAACTAATGAGGTGGTTCAACTAGTACTTCGACCAATTCTAATTTTATTAAAGGAAAGAGAAAAGGGAGGAATAATCAGGAGGATAGAAGGAGCAGCATACTAAGGTTTTCTCTTTGAGTTTGTTGAGATAATTCAGTTTTCATTCATTTGTAATTCATTAGAAGCTAATTGGCACATGATAGCAAGGTCTTATTGTAGACAACAAGATTGGGGTTGAATTACATCATTTAGACACTTGTTTCAGAGGTGTTGATCTATCTTTGATAGTCTGTACTTAGACTGTTTTTTAATTAGATTTCATGACTGAGAAATAAAGGCTATTGTGTAGAGTCAGTAGGCATCAATCTGTAGCCAAGTTGATCCAGCTTTTAAGTTCAATTTTTTACTTTTAGTTGGAAGTCCTTTTGTATGTTTCATCAGGGACATCTAAGTTTGACTTTGGTCCAAAATTTCCTCAAGAAATTTTGTAAAGAACAATTCTTTGATGAGATTGGAATGAAATAAAATGAATTTTTTTATGTCTCTCATTTGTCTTGATTATCATATTGGTTTCTTTACTTCTGTCTCTATAGTTATTTCAGCATATGTTATGTTCAGAAAATTACACAAATAATGAGATTTTTCCAGCAAGATTTTGTTTATAAAAAACCAACTTAAGCACTTGTAAACAATACTTGTGAATTGGGATACCAATTTTGATGGCTATAAACATAGATTGATATTCCCATCTATCTTGGCAGCCAAGTGAGATCTGAAAATGCTTGAGTAAGATAATTTATATCTTTTCCTCAACGCATTTTATTTGGTGACCATACTGGGAGATCTTCAATATCTCTCTGGTTGATTTTTATGCTCGATTATCATTTAATACATCTATTTTTATGATATTGATTCTTTGACTATTTTATTTCTTAATGACTATACTTGTTGCAAGGCATCCCAATATTGATTCTGGTCTTCAAGATCGAGACCAACATTTCTTTGAATCTATTTAACACCTTTTTAAACACTGCTAGTACTCGAGCTAATCTTAATCATTCATGGGCAACAATTGGAACAAGTGTTAGTGCCCAAGAACGTTGGGAGGCTAGATGTGAATATCCTATAAATCAGCAATAACCTTCTTTTTTCTTCATCTCCGACCTTCTTTCATGTCCTTAGACCCTCAGTGTTTCTTGGAGAAGAAGAGCCTTATCACTTGAAATTAGTCCTATTGTTGAGATAGGAAGAAGAAACATTATTTTATCAACCCAACAAGTGATCTAAGAACTTTGTCTGATTCATCCAATTCGCCTTTCTCTCCCTTACCTATCATCCACAAGATGGCATCTAGTGGTGGCTTCTGAGTGGCACTGGAAGTGCTTCCTTCTCTCAGTCTTCAGCTTCATCAGTGATTGGTAGCTTATATAGCCACCATATCCCTATCCAATATACCAAATCCCACAAAGTCATTAAAAAGTATGGGCTTTCCAGTTCGAAGAGAGACAGCACAACCACATCTTGGCATGTTTCCTCTCCTCTTAACCTGGCACCTCCCTGTCATCCTTCTAAATTCAAAGAGCATCTTCCCTGGTTTTCGAAAAATAAGACTGTCACTACAAATGAACACCTAGTGGCATTTTCTGATGCTTGTCACAACATAGGATCCAATGAAAGAAATGATACTTGCATGTGCTTGTTGTCAATTCCTTGGAAGGAAGGTTGTGGCCAATTTCTTTGAACTTCCTCCTGATTCTATATGCAGGAGAAGTTGGTTTTATTGTTTCAAATCCACCTATGGGCAATATAAAGGCCCAACTGAGCAGTTACGAGAATACAATAACACCGCTTATAAGGATGGTGAGACCAACAAGGTCCTTCAACTTGTGAACAGAGTTTATACAATCAAATCCCTGAACTCATTCGACCTCAGAAACAAGCCACTTTCATGCATTACTACAATGCATTATCTTCCCCATATCATCGGGCTTGAGGGAAAATCCATTGATAACCTCGGTTCCGCTCTGCATACTTGTTTAGAGTGTGAAGAACAACTTGAAATAACATGTCTTCAGGATGGTGGTAAACAGACAGACATGTCTGCTCTCTCACAACTAGTACAAGATATGAACCAATCGTATGATAGTGCATGAGAGAGAAAGAGTATCCCCTCTCACCCTGGAGCTTCATCCTCTTCACCCCTTTAGAAATCCAATTGAAAATAATTTTCAGCTTAAAGCTATCGTACTTACTCAGAGTTGGTGTAACTTTTTGCAAGGAACACTGCAGTATATCTGAGTGGGAAAGAGCGCCAGAGAGATAAGATATTTAGTAAAGACCATAAACTACAAAATCGTTGTCCTAGATTTTGCAGAGCCATAAGATGTCATGATCATCCATACTAGGAACAAATCCCTATGCTCCAAAGGGAAAATATGATCCTCCCCACAATTCTTCTAACTCGAGGAAAGCTCATCCTCACTAGTTGCTATTGTTAAGGTTCCTAAGGTTCTTGACAATCAAGGAATTACCTCCCTTCTCCCCTCTTCCAAATACAATGATCTAAAATTGGTTGGCCAAAATCAGTAGATGCACCCTTCTGGACATGGTTGTCAGGTCCTGAAAAATAGAGGCATCTAAAAACAATTCATGGAAGGAAAAGCTTGCGTTGTAGCCAACCTCTATGAAGAGATAGTAAATAGAGAGGATTTGTATGTAAATAAAGTAGGTGTACATAACTTTATATACCCTGTAAAAATCCTCATACATATTTATGTGGGATAATAGATAAGATAAGCCCATTGTTGCCTCATTGACGATGGTTCGAATTTAAGTGTGATGTTGAAGATTATTATGGAAGAGATGGGCTTGTCTTGTAAAAATGAAAACACTAGGATCATGCTCTCTTATAATAATCAACAACAAGAGCAACCATAAGTGAGATTAAATATGTGACCTTAGTTTTGTGTGTGCATCCTGAAATAAGGATAACCTTTAGTATTTAGGTAATTGATATGTCAGTAAGTGATTACTTGATCATCTTGGGAAGAGATTGGAAAACTTTGATGGGTGGATACCTCTCACTTTATGGGACACACTTGTCCCTTTCCTCGAATGTAACATCTGACCACACCTGAGGCCAGGAAATACCACTACCTTAGAATCATACATATATATAATATGCATTAAATAAAATTAACACATTTAACATATATTTACTACCATCATACGGACTTAAATGGAATTGGCAGTGAATTCATACATGCAACAGAATACATGATAACATTCAAGCATTATGCGTAACTTAAAATTAAGCACATAAATTATGCTTATCTTTCAACTGGAATAACACCACCAATTGCATGCAGACCTTCCACGAACCTCCCAGCCTTAGACCGTGTTGCTCATCACTCTCAGTAGTAGGTCACCCCTGATATGGGACTAAGCTCCACCAGGCAAGGGAATCTAAACTAGAGCAAGGTCAACAGGAAGACACACAGTTTATGAGGGATGGATTCTCTCTCCCAGGAGCCACTTATGCCCACTGCTTACAGACTCTCATTCTCCACATGCATGTCCCACCCTAGGAGTATACACCTTCACTGTCACTGGGACAGTCCTTCGGCTGCTAAACCTCCCACTTGCCTTGGGCTTCCAACAACAGGATGGACCAAATTCTCCAAACTCTGTAGGAAGCTACAGGACCCCTTCACAGCACACTCTCTCACCTGGAGAGTGCGCTCTGAGCCTGACAACCTACCTCTTCAATACAACCACCTCTCTCCTGGAGAGAGAGTGTTTCACCTGAGCTTGACAAGCACACTTCTTTAGATCCATTCTAGCATAAGGAGGACAACAGTAAGTCTCATCAAGGAACAAATGATGACAACAAATCACACTCAACCAAGGGACTATGTATTACAACAACCCACATTTATAACACAAATGACATAGACAATTACGGTATACTCAGGTTTCACAGAGACATGGCTCAGTCCACGGTTTCTCACTGGGTTCAGGATGCATGAATATGTAGAGGTCAAACAGGTTGAACAGACAAACTGAAGATCCCACAGGATTTTTCCATGGTTTCAAGGTGTGACCAGAGAAAAAAACAGAGGTCAAAGTCTTGAGGAGGAAAATGATTCTCAGGAAATATTCTAGTGAACTCAAGCGAAGTATGGAAGAATCACAGAGCAACTCAAGTGAAGGATGGAAGAATGACCTGCGAACCCCCAACACAACTCACACTTCATCTTTTAACTACATGTTCCTAGGTCGTACTTGTCTTCCTGGAGCTGCATGAGTTCTCTTTTATGCATTCTTTTCAAAGAACTTAGGACAACACTTGGTCAATTGTCTACCTTAGCCTTTAGAAATAATAATAAATTATTATCCCCTTTATAGGTAAGCCTTGTAGTTTATCCCCTAGGGCCACACACTTATCCTCCTTCCCCTTCCAAAGGGTGTGGAAGCTTGTTCCCCCATCACTCTTTCTTTGTGGTCAGTTGGCACAGTGATGTTTATATTTTATTAATGATCTGCATAATTACATATACAAAATCAGGTTCCTGGCTGACACCTAGGCTCTCCAGCCTATATAAAAAATAAGCCCACCATATTATATACATGTCTCACCAGCCTATAAACATGATTACAATTACATAATATAATTGGGGCACATCCTTGAGAGGGGTATTACAATCCCCTCCTTATTTTGCACCGTCAACCAGGTGCAACTTTTACACAACATCAACAAAGGTTGCTCAAAATCTTCAAAAGATGCAGGTATTCTACCCGCATGGAGAGATCCTCATGCTCCCATGTCATGTCCTTGGGACCATACTGGAGTCCACTGGACCTTTACAAGACCTATTAACCGATTCCAGAGTTGTTTCTTTCTGGTCCAATGTATTGCACATGATTACGCCTGTCAGTGTATCGTATAAATATCGCATTCATGGATGTAGTTAATGGAAGCATATATGCAACTAGCCCAATCCTTTCTAGGATTACAAATGGCCCACAAAATATGGCTGCAAACTTGGAACAGTTTCCCCAGCTTCAGGGGACTTCTATTGGCTTTCACTTTCAGGAAAACATGCTCTCCAACTTCAAGAGCTCTCTGTGGGTTTTGTTTTATCAGCATAGCTTTTCATAGCGTGTTGGGCGGCCCAGCTAAATTCTGTTTAATTTTAGCATTTGTTCTTCCATTTCCTTGAAAGAGCAACTCTAGCCCAACCACTGATCTATATGATGGGTTATCCCAGCTTACAGGTGTATTTCACTTTCTTCCATAAAATGATTCAAATGAGCTCATCTTCAACAATGCTTGATACCCATTTTTTGGCCAGGTGGAGTCCTAAGTTAAATTGATCTTCCCATTTAGATGGTTTTGTCATCCTCATACATCCATAGCATGTCTTCCTATCGCGGTTTCCACCCTCTGTCTTCCGCATCAGACCGGGGTGATAAGTTTATTCGCTAATTTCAGGTTCTTTTTGAATCCTTTGAACAACCCTTCCAAAAATTGGAAGTAAAATTTTGATCTCATCAGTTTAATTTGTCTTGGGAATGCCGTGCAATCGTGTTATTTCCCTATTAAAAATATCAGCAAAGTTAGTTGCCTTGTGAGTAGTCTTTGGTGGAATGAAGTGAGCTTCTTTGTAAGATTTTCCACCACATCCACCATGATTGAATCATGCCTTGTCAGTTCTAAATCAACGTGGTGAAATCCATTACCAACACCTTCCCTTCCGCTCCGGGAGATGGGTGGGATGCCAGCGAGCCTATAGGTGCTATGCTCAGCAACCTTTGGCATTCCATACATCCTGGCAATGTATTATGCAGATTTTCTCTTCAGCCATGGCCAAAGAAGTAGTAATATATGACTACTGCCACAATTTTCTGTGTCCGGGGTGCCTACGCAAAGACACATGCGTCTCATTCCGAATCCTTAAGGACAGTGGTGGACGTGGTGTTGCATAAATTTTGTTCTTGGCCACATAAATTATTATCGTCGGTTTTCAATTTATAATTCTCCACTTTCTATGGAATATTACCATGTTGTAGCTTTTATACAAAATCCCTGCACAAATCCAGCTTTTGCATCTTCCAAAAATTTTCCTTTAATATCAGTTCGGTACACACTAATGGTTGTAGCGTACAATTCAGTACACACTCTCCTGCTGAGTGCATCAACCACTTTGTTCCCTTTTTCCCTTTGATATGCTTGATATCAAGTCATATTCACAAAGAAACTCAACCACCTGATCTACCTGGCATTCAAGGTTGGTTGATCAAACAAATATTCAGACTGTTATGGTTTTTCTATAGCTCAAACCTCTTTCCCATGAGTAATGCATTTCTTTAGACGATGCACTATGGATGCCAACTCAAATCATGAGTGGCATATTTCTTTCGATGGTCTTTCAACTTCCTGGACTCATAACCTATTACAAATCCATTATGAATGAGGACTCCTCCCAGTCCCCTTCTTTGCATGCATATATGCACCACAAATCTTCATTCGGATCTGCAATCCTTAGGATTGGAGCGCTGGTTAACAGTTGCTTCTGTTGATGGAAGATTTTCTCACATTCTTCATTCACTGAAACTTCTTCTCCTTCCTGTTAGCACTCTGTAAATTTTGTCTGTCTGAATAGAACCAGGTGGCAGGGGTAACTATTTCAACCAGATTTAGGTTGGGCTTAGCCTACTCAACTCAGAGAGGCTCTCTCATTGTCACTTGATATATATGTGGCAATGGTGGCTATATTTGGTTTGTTTGGGTTTTTATATAGTTGTTGGTGAAGATAAGGGGGTAACATTTGGGGCTACAAAGTTGAAAATGAATAAAGCAGTGACAAAACATTAGAAATATCAAGAGGAAAAAGGATAAATGAGGCAATGAATATGAGTTATAACTTAAATTTAATTAGAATGGTAAGAGGAAGAGAAACATATAACTACATCAGAACATTACAAGGAATGAATTCTGAATTATTTAAGAAGAAACATACACAGTTTTAAATTACTTAAACCAAGAGCATCAAATAGAAGAATTTTGGGCCTCTAACTCTCCAACTTAAGCCTTGAAGATGGTGTAGTAGAATTAAAGGAAACACAGAGGAGAAATACATACAGTTGGGAGACAAGGCTCATATCACCACTATTAGAATCTTTTCATAGAGGACTTCGAGCTATTGCATATGTATTTCAGATTTAACCCTAGAAGAATTACCAAATTCTTCCTGCGCTAGAGTTCTGGGCTCCTCATTTCCATGTTTTCATCCTCGAGAAAATACGTATGGGGAATTTGCTTGTGGATTCAAGATGTTTTGAATATTCCCTATAGTTCCCCAAAATAGAGATAAGTTACAAAGAGATTGGTTTGTGTGGTATCTATTTCAGGGACTGTTAGGAACATGTCATATCCTTATCTGGGGCCTCTTTCTTCGATCGCCATCAGTCCAAAACTTGTTGGAATATACTTAATCCTACTTGAGAATTCATTTTATCTTGGCGATTTCCTCTTTCAGGGTACTCAACCAAGCGAGGTTGATTTTCTCCGACGCTTTCCATCGTCTCAACTCTAATTTTTGTTCTCTATCATTTGCTCTGCTTCTTCTTCGTTGCCTTATTGTAGGTTTCATCCGCATGTTCATTGATGACTAATTCCCTCATAACAGGGTTTAATATGACCCCCAACTTTGATTCAGTTGTTGTATCTATATGAAATTTGGTTGCTAATATCTACGCAACCCACCTTTCTCTCTCACTTATTGAGTAGTCTGACACGTGGTTGAGAACCCCTTTTATTGAAACACTGTTCAATTTAGGGTTCTCGCCATCTTTGTTAGCAGAGGCCACGGTGCATTCTCCATTCACCTGGAACTCAAAATCTGATCCAGCTCGATTACTCCACTTTATACATGGGACGACGATTTCAGAGTGGGATAAAGCATAGAGGCCGAATGGTCTTGAGATCCTAATCGTTACCCCAACATGGTATGTTGGTTTTCCTTCATCAATCTACTTCAAATGGTAGAAATTTTGGAGTTAGTTATGCGATGGTGTTTTCTTGACATGGGACGGTACTTGAACCAACAACGTGAGGTGATTTGAATAACCGTCACCTCCCCCCACGAGTTGTTTATTTGACACACGATGAAGCCGCTGACATTGGGGTTGAATGGTTTCAAGAGAACCGCTTTTCTCCCGATGCATTTCTAAGGGTGCCACGCATCCACTATTAAAACCACAATGGTTTCCCCAGTCTGCCTCTATAATTAAGTTCCACGCTAGTTCACCGCCCAATATGGGCCCCAGCCATTGATCTAGGAGTTTGTTTCGAGATCATCGGTCTATAAGACTCCTTCCTTCACTCTTCCACCACATTTGTCCATATTACTGCCACATATGACCTGAGCCTCCAAATAACACCATGTCTCCACATTGATTTAGTCACCTACTAAATTTAAACTCAAATTTGAAAGCATGATCACCATGGTGATAACATAAGCTCCAACTAGGGATACTATCCTCCCAATGAGGTAGCAAAAAACTTCTAATAGAATCGGTGCGCCTTCTTCATTGGAAATTACCTTCAAACATAATATTGAGGAATCCCTGTTTCATCTTGGGGAACTGAATCGTCAAATCTTAAAACTGACTTTTGCAAACTGTTTTCCATTGGATGCTGAAAAATTACTGCTAGGATCTAACTATACATGCTATTGGAAGCAATGCTTGATCCAGCAATCTTATTTGCACACTCCTACCTAGAATTTTGAAAAGGACCGTCCAATCAAGTGAAATCATAATCCCAATTTATCCATGACAACATTCTATCCACGTCAATCAAGTGAAATCATAATCCCAATGTAGCCATGACAAAATTCTATCCATCGTTCATTTCCTTTGTACTTGCTTATTCAAAAACCCTTCTGCTGACGATTGATTCAAAATTTTATCTATAAGTCTAATTCTAAAAAAAATTGAAGGACCTGGATTGTTCACTTCCTCCAGCAGGATCACAAATGTATCCTCTAATATATGCATAAAACAATCATCACATTTCACTCCTTCCACTACATTTTTGTTTTTAGGTGATTCAACTTGTTGACTTCTATCAAAAAACTGGCAAAATTTTTGAGAAGTTTGGTAGTAAAGATCTCTTGAGTCATGAGACAACCATGGCTAGAGGAACTCATTTGATGTAAAAAAACTCACATTTGATACAAACATTGATTTGTTGTAGTCCTCTATTATTGGTGAATTATGATTATAAACCTTTTCCATATAATGTGTCTTGGGATCATGAATCATATGGAAGAATGTTTCCTTTTCAGGAGTCAAGATAGAAGAGTAAGCTTCCTCCACACGTGTTTCTTTGTTTCCTAGAGTCTCCATAGGTGAAGTTTCAAAATCTCCATCCATGTCTAGGATTTTCAGAAATAGGATCGCTACATCATTTTCAAGGGAAGAAAGGCAACCTTGAAATACTTTGTCTTGCTGGGAATGTTGTTGAACATCTGCATTAGTTTTAGGAGAAGAAAAATGACCTTCAACAACAATTTCTTGATCATCTTCTTCTTTAATATGATGGCTAAGCACAGGTTGCCACTCCAAATTTTCCAAGTAATGGTTTTTCAATGCATGTGAGTGCAGTTGGTGTTCTTCAATGATAACAACCTTTTCATGTAAAACAGTACTACTGTGAATATAGTCAGAAATCCCCATTTTTTCTGAAGTCTCATGATTCTCTTTTAACCATTCAAAGGAAGAAAAACATAAGGGGAGAGAATTTTTATCTGTAAGTCTACTGCTTTCTTCACTTTCAATTTCATGCTCGGACACTTTCTGATTTGAAACGCTATTTTGTTTCAAAAATTCAAATGAGGGAAAACACAATGGCAAGGTTCTGTTACCTGAATCAAAACCTTCTTCATTTTCTCCAGTGTCATCATAGGTACATTTCTCCATCTCTTTGGATTGTTGGACATGCTCACTTTCAGCTTTGTCTTCGATCAATGACTGCACCTCTGAATTGACAAGGTCTTCTACAAAGTAAGGAACAGGGTCATCAAGCGCCTGAGAAGAGTGCTCCAATGTCTTGTCAATCTGTTTTGTTGGTTTGGTGTGACTTTGCATCAACATAGATTCTCTTGCTTCAACAATGATTTTAGAATTCTCTCTCAAAAATTTGAATACAGCAAAGCACAAGGGTAGACAATTTTCTTTGGCTGATCCAGTACTCTACCCTTTGTAACTGTGATATGTAGGTTGACTTATCTCACTGTACTACTGAAAAAGAAAGTCTTCAACATCACAATCCTCCTTATATTTGTCATATACAGGAAAATCAACTGTCTGTGTGATGTCATCTAATAAGAACAAACTGGGAACATCAACCTGTTCTTCAACAAAATGATTTGTAAACTCATCCTCTTGACCATTTGTAAACGGATACATAAAACGATCATCCTTTTGCTTATCATGAGATGGATCAACACCCCCTCTTTCAACAGGTGGAATATAAATTTTTTCAGAATCATTGGTGTTGGAAACTGCAAGAGGACCTATGGTATTTTCAAATCTATGCTCAGGATCCCAATCAACCTCTTTCCTCTCACATTCACTTTCACTTTCTTGGGAATTTGGTCCTTCATTTTGAATATGTTCACATGCTTGGGTGTTGTGTTGAATGTCCTGAGCATCATAGAACATTTGTTGTAAGGACTTGGATCTTCTTTCCATAAGAAGGAGAGACGAATCTGTATGGAGAGTAGTTGCATATTGGAGCATAGCAGCAGCTTCAGTGGATTGAATTTATTTGGGTAAATTTTGATAGATACTGGAAAACCTTCTGCTAAATACAAAAATAGTTTCATTGTCCTGCTTTTCCAAAGCATAGAACTCTCTAAGTTGTAGGTCCAAAGACTTCTTATTGCCCCAAAACTTTAAAAATACATCCTTCAATTCCTCCCATGAGCTAATTTCCTCTGGCTACAAATGTTTAAACCAGTCTTTGGTGTCTCCTTTCAAATATTGAGAGAAGGCCCTCATACAAACATCATCACGTTCAATCTCAAACAAATCTATAAAATGCTCAAACCCTTGGATGTATTTTTCAACTGAGATGTTATCAGGTTCCCCGTCAAACATAGGTAGGTACTCATAGTGTTTTTGAGGAAAATTATGAAGGATGTGGGGTAACTTTAAGGGTCTGTATCTATGCTGAGTCTTGGAGGGTGTTGGATCAAGTGCAGGAGATGAAATATCAACCCTGGTTTCATGAGGCTCATCAACTTGGTTATGGTCATCACGTAGCCCAGATGAAATTTATTTATCAAAATGAGTGATAAAATGAGGGGACATTTCTGTAATTATAAGAGGATTGTCATGGTCATTATTTGCATGCAGTAAGGAAAGAAGAACTTGCCTAGCATTTTCGAGAAAGGACCAGAGACAACTTATAACAAATAGAAAAATGATCTGAAAAAAATTCCCATTTTGAGCATTTGTTTTCTTTCATAATGCCTTATCATACCTTAGCCAAGGGGCATCATCTTTCATTGAATCCTCTGAACTGCATTATGTATTCAAAATTTGAGTGAAGTCACCAATGACGTCTTGGGATCTACATTCTTCATTGAGAGTGGAGTCGCCAGTGAAAATTGAAATTTTATGGATTCTTTTACCAATGGAATCACCTTCAAACTGATTTTTTTATGTGTGGAGTCGCCAGATCAGGAATAAATCTAGTATGTGCATAAGTGTCTTCTTCTCTCAAACCTTAGAAATCAACCATGTTGTTCTTCCCAGAGAAAAGTTTTCAATTTCGTCCGCGACAACGGTGCCAGAATGTTAGCACTCTGTAAATTTTGTCCGGTTGAATAGATAAATGACAGAGGTAACTATTTCAACCAGCTTTAGAGCTGAGCACTAGCATTTTCAATTCAGAGAGGGCTCTCTCATGTCACTTGATATATCTATGGAAATCAGTGGCTAGATTTGGTTTGTTTTGGGGTTTTTTTATAAAGTTGTTGGTCAAGAAGAGGAGGAACACTCAAGGCTATGGAGTCAAAATTTTGAAATTGAATGAAAACATTGATTGGCCTGTAGAACTCTCTAGAGGATAAAGGATAAATGAGGCAATGAATATGAGTTATAAATTGAATTTAATTAGAGTGGTAAGAGGAAAGAGAAACAGATAACTACATCATAGCATTACAAAAATGAATTCTGAATTAGCTAAGAAGAAACATACACAGTTTAAATTGCTTAAGCAAAGAGAATCAAATGAAGAATTTTGGGCCTTTAACTCTCCAATTTAAACAGAAGACAGTTTAAATGGAATTAAAGAAACACAGGAAATACATACAATGAGGGAAGACAAAACTCATATCATCGCCATTAGAATCTTTTCATAGAGACTTCAAAGCTACTCCATATGTATTCAATTTAACCCCTAAAAATTACCAAAGTCTTCATGTACAAAGGGTAGGCTCCTCTTTTTTCCATGCTTTTAATATCCTCGAGATAATACATATATAGGGGAATTACTTGTGGAATTCAAAACGTTTAGACTTCCCTATAATTCTAAAAATAGAGATAAGTTACAAAAAATGAGTGATTTGTAATAACAGTTATCCTATTTTAAAGGGACAGTTAGGAACAGGTCTTTCATATCTGGGGCCCCTTTCTTTGACCACCATCTGTCGAAAACTTGTTGGAATGTACTTAATCCTACCTGAGAATTCATTTCATCTTGGTGATTTCCTCTTTTAGAGTGCTCAACCAAGCAAGTTGATTTTCTCCAATGCTTTCCATCGTCTTAGCTCTAATTTTTGTTCTATGTTGTTTACTCATCTTCTTCTTCGCTGCCTTCTTGTAAGTTTCATCCGTGTGTTCATTGATGAATAAGTCCCTCATAATAGGGTTTAATCTGACCCCCGACTCTGATTCAGTTGCGGGCTCTGTATGAAATTTGGTTTCTAATATCTGCACAACCCACCTTTCTTTCTCACTTATTGGTAATCTTGACACATTAGTTGAGAACCCCATTGTACCAGACACTGTTTGATTGACGTTATCCATATCTTTCGACCTTGCAGAGGCCATGATTTTTTCTCCCTTAATTCTACAGAACTCAAGAAATCGATCCAACTCGAGATTACTCCACTTATGCATGGGACGACGATTTCCCGGAGTAGGATAAAGCTACCCATATCTTAAGACCGGTAGTCCTTGAATCCTAATAATGAATTACTAACATGGTACATTGGTTTTCCACGCTTCATCAATCTACTTCGAATGATGAAATTTTGAGTTAGTTATACGATGACGTTCACTTGACATGTCGGACGGAAAGTACCTGAACTAGCGACATGAGGTGATTTGACTAACCATAACCTCCCCCTATGAGTTGTTGATTTGACACATTAAACCACGTGACATCGAGGGTGTTGAGAAAATGGTTTCAGGCAAACCTCTTTTCACCCCGATGCACTTCTAAGGGCACCACGCATCCATTATTAAAACCATAATGGTTTTCCTCGATCCACCCTCACAAAATTAAGTTTTGTGCTAGTTCACCGCCCGATATGGGCCTCAACCATCGATATGGGTTGCTTCAAGATCAATGGTCTGTAAGACTCCTTCCTTCGCTCTTCTGCCATATTTTTCCATATTACCGCCACATATGACCCAAACCTCCAAATAACGCCATGTCTCCACACTGATTTAGTCACCTGCTAAATTTAAACTCAGATTTGAAGCATGATCATCATGGTGATAAAACTTCCTTTGCAAGGAAGTGATAGGGTGAGATATCCTTGAGAACCCTGCAATGAACCTTCTGTAATAACCAGATAGACCCATAAAGGATCTAACTTCTTTCACATTCTTTGGCACTGACCATTCTCTGATGGCCCCAATCTTCTCAGGATCCATGAATATCCCATCCTTTGAAATGATATGCCCCAAGTAATGAATCTTTTTTTGATAAAACGAACATTTTCTCAACTTGGCATACAGTTGGTGCTCTCTTAGCACTTGCAGCACCATCTTCAGATGTTGTTCATTCTCTTCCTCTGACTTGGAATACACCAAGATGTCATCCAAAAATACTATGAAAAACTTGTCTAGATAGTCCCTGAATACACCATTCATTAGGCACATAAAAATAGTGGGTGCATTCGACAACCCAAATGACACCACTATGAATTCATAATGACCATACCTTGTTCTGAAGGTGGTCTTGTTGATGTCTTCATCCCTAATTATTACCTGGTGGTATCCTGATCTAAGATCTATTTTCGAGAATATCTTGGAATCCTTCAACTGATCAAAGAGATCATTGATCCTTGGCAAAAGATACATGTTTTTTACAATCACTTTGTTCAATTGTCTGAAATCAATACATAATCTCAACATCCCATCCTTCTTCTTCACGAACAGGACCAGGGCACCCCAAGGTGACACACTTGGGTGTATATGCCCCTTCTTCAGAATCTTTTCAAGCTACAATTGCAGTTCTTTCAGCTCTGGTGTACTCATTCTGTAAGGAGATTTCGACACTGGAGTTGCTCCAAGCATCAGGTTTATCGAGAAGTCAATATCTCTTTTCGAGGGTAATCCTGGTACCTCCTGAAATACATCTTCGAAATATTTTAATGATGAATGGTCTTCAATCTTTGAGACCTCATACTTAGATGCTTCCTCCACATGGGCTACAAATAATTTAAATCCTTTTCTGTAGCACTTGTTTAGCTGCATTGCTGAGATTTATCTGATAGCAACATCTTTGGGAATTCCTTGGACTGTTCTCTGATTCCCCTCCTCATCCAGGAATTTGAATTCCTTGTTACGAAAATGATCCAGGTGGATATTGGTGGCCACCCACCTTTTCCAACTGGCTCAAAACAGCTTTATGGCAATTTTGGCAATTTACTATTTTTAGCAAGTTTTAACTTCCGAGGCCATTTTGAGGGCCTAAATGAAGGTTTTTCGAAATATAGGTTATTAATCATAGTAGAAGGCATGATTGAGCCCCCAAAATGAATCTCCTTGATGATACCTTTCCAACGAGCTA
>SNQJ01S0021718.1:124673-144491 GCA_010110895.2 Picea sitchensis | reverse complement strand
AGGAAATGATTCCCTATGTATCCATATTTATTCTTACTAGTGGTAGAGGGGCTTATCAATACATTCAAGAATCCAAGAGAACCAATATATTCTCTAAGGGGTTCTTGAGAAGATACAAAAAACTTGTTTTAGTTTCCTTTGAAAGGGAACTTGAATCAAGGAGGTTACCATCTTGTTAAATGACAAACCCTTAGCCAAACAATGAAGGGGGTTGGGTCCTCAAACATATTCATCTGTTTGGAAATTCTCTAGATGGAAAAAGTCTTTGCAATCTTATCAATAGAGAATGTCAGTGGAAAATATTAATTGTGCAAAAACACCTCTCCAGGATCACTCTTTGACTAGATTAGGAGTGATAGAAATATTACTAAAAAAGGTTTTAATAACTAGAAAGTGATGGTTTTAGGCTAGAAAGTGAAGCTCAATAGACTACTTGAGTTAGATTGGGTCCAAACGAATAGAGTTCCTACTCTCTTGCTTTGTCACATGTGGCATACCCATTCTAAATAGAAATTGTCTTCAGACTAGTACAATTGGCATAAATGATTCTAGCTTGTCAATATAGTTCTTGGATAAGGTGGGTGAAAGGGGGAACCCCTTCTTTACTTCTGTACCACTAGTAGACCCTTGATGAGTTGTTGACTTAGATCCCAGTGAAAATGACACTAGACTAGCAAACAATAGATAGCAAAGGATTCCTCTAAAAGTTGCTTTGAGGAGAAGTCAAATTTTGGATAAAACCTAAATTCCAAAGATTTGTTCAGTGGCAAATTTAGAAATTTATGCAGAGACAAAAACATAATCACAACACACTGGATCACTTGTAGGTTTTGGATTACATTTTAGCAATTTCATTGGATAGCCACGTTGTATGCATCCAAAATGTATATATATCCATATCACAAAAGAACATGAATGTATAACTATTTTCAGTTTAGAAAAAGGACATTAACAATACACAAACCCATCTATACTTGAACTATGTACTTGAAGCTCTATAGTGAGATGATATATGTGTACCACTGTGGTCAAGCCTTAGCTGGCTACGAGTGAGGTCCTCTTAGTCCTCCTCCATGAAATGGTCTTGACTAACAAAATATGGCCTAGCCTCCCATTAACCGGTGCTCGGGCTTAACTGGGAGTAACCCGCGGACAACCGTAAGAAAGTCTAAGAGTAAACACAAACCCGTGAAACCTCAAGGTCCAAAGGAGGAAATAAAAGCAACAAAATAAATCCAAGATAACCGGGGAATGCATTTCAGATCCCATATAATCTATACCATGTGGGAGGGCCAAAATCTCCATGCTCTTTGGAAATCGAGCAAAGGGAATATTGAAATCGGGAAAAGGGAAGATTTTCGTAGGTTGTAGCTACCTGGGCTGTTGAGTGCCCACGCTTCCATACCACAAAAATCAACAAAGGTGAAATTAAACCATAACCTGCCATTTTACCAAATGGCAGGGCAAAGAAGCTATCATAAATTCCCATATTTCTAGAAATTTGGCTAATGGAAGCTTGTTCCTCCAAATTTCAGGGGCTAAATATAATTTGTTTTCCTCTATCCCTCCTAAAAACATGGGCTAACCTTGTACATGATTTTTACCTTAAAATAAATTACGGGCTAATAAAATAAGTTTTAAAAAATCACTTTAATACAAAAAAATCGCCCAATAAAAAATTAGAGGCCCTTTAATTTCGCCCATGAGCGAAATTTCACCCCTAGAATCATCTATGGTCAATGATTGGTAGCCTACTATATGTGACAACATCCAAAACAGATGTAATGCAGGTAGTTGGACAAGTGGCATGATTTCAAACGACACCAAAAGAATCACATGTATTAGCAGTGAAGAATATTTTCAGATATCTCAAAGGAAGAAAAGAGTTTGGATTATGGTATCCAAAAGGAAAGGATTTATCAGTTATTGCCTACACAAATGCATATTGGGAAGTTTATATTGATGATCGACGAAGCATTAGTGGAGAAACTTTCTACTTGGGTGAGTGTTTAGTATCATATCTAAGAAAGAAACAATCATCAGTATCTGTATCTACAGCCGAGGAAAACTATATTGCAGCAGCAACATGTTGTACACAGGTTCTTTGGATGAAAAAAACTCTGACAGATATACAGGTTGAGTACTATGAGCCTATTCCAATTTATTGTGATCATACAAGAGACATCAATATCTAAAAGAAACCCGTGATTCACTCCAAGATGAATCACATTCCAATCAAGTATCACTTTCTACGGGAACATGTTGCAGAAAAGAACATCAGAGTTGGGTATGTGGGCACAAAAGAACAAGTGGCAGACATCTTTACAAAACCACTTCCATGGGAAGCCTTTGCGTATCTTCACCAGAGACTTGGAGTTATTTCTACTCCAAAATGAATGCTTTTGAATGCTTATCTTATATGTCTTATATGTACACGAGGAAGCACCATAAAGAGGACAGTTCAGTTAGGGGGAGTAGCCCCGGATGAAAAGATACATTTTCCATTGATGACAAAGGGGGAGAGATTTATCAAATGAAGAGGACAGAGGCATGATTCCAGGGGGAGCATTGGTCACCAAGATGCATAGGATAGAGGCATGATTCTAGGGGGAGTGTCGTCACAAGAGTTGGTTCTAGGCTATAATAGAGTTAAGCCTTAGCACATTTTAAATGAAAAATTAAGTTATCACTCGAAACTTGACTTGGGTTGCATGCAAGTAAATTGTGAGATAACCTCGAACCACTTTGGATTGGAATCTGCCCCTTCCGACCTGAGAGGGATATCTCTCGATTATATGTCACGATAAGATATTCAATAAGCTTAACAATGGGCAAATCTGTAGAAAGTTTTGGGTTTTTAGGGTTTGGGGTTGGACCGGGAAGATAGTCCATTGGGCATGGAGTCAAATGATCAAGCCAATAATAAGAGTGTTTCGGAAATGGAAATCCATGGAACAAAGGCAAGGTAGAAGCTGATTACAGAGAGAAGGATTTATAAAAGTATGGTGGTAGAATAAAGAGAAAACATATCAAAATGAAAGGATCACTTAGCAATGAGTGAATTCCAATCATAAATCAGTGGAAAGAGATGGTTGGGACAGAGCATCTAGTAAAGTATGAATTTTGTACCTTTAAATCTCTCAAGAAAAACTTATAACCAGTCCTGTAATAGAGCATCTAACACACAGATGAATTCCATTACAAACACAGTTACAAATCGAAAGAAAAATGGAAATAAAGCCGGGTGAAATGATGTGAAAACACAACAATAAGACATTCTCTGCAAACAAAATCACAAGAATATCTGAGATAGAAAAACCTTGCCTCTGCAGTGTATTATTAAAAAAATGAAAACAAATTCCATAGCCCAGGAGTACTACTCCCCTGTTTTTCTTCCTCCCTGTCGCCCCCCTCTTCTAATTCCCACATCCACTTCTTTTATCATTTTTCAATATCAATTAGGGTTCTTTTGGATAACTGAATTCTGTCAACATAATTTAGGATTAGGGTTGAGGTGGCATTCCATAATAAAAAATAATAACTTATTTCTACTTTTAAATAATGGTTTATGCTTATCCATCTTCGTTCTTCATAGTATACAATTTCGTTCCATGCAAATATTGAGGTGGTATGCCCAATAATCTATGGTATTTCATGACAAATTTATGGAGAATGTTGAAGCACGAGACATGAGCCCTAATTCATATCATCCTTAAACTCCATAGTCTTCTGGTTTAAATGGTTTTAGACCTCTTGTGCTAGCTTCAAGTATATACAAATAAATCAATTAGTTCACGATACTATTTCTCTGATTCCACGTGTGAGTCATAACGTTTGGTGCAAGATGATATTTGAAAAATCAATTCAATTTCACCATCTTTAGCAGAACCTCATAGAAATTTGAAGTGGCTTCTGGTGATGTTCCAAATATTTACACCAGTGTATGCAAGAACAGTACCAAACGTTCGTTTCAATAACTCCTCCAACTGCATTTTTCTCTACTGGCAGTGGTGTGACTAGGCTCGAAAAATTACTTCTCTGATGTGATCCTCATCATATATTCAATGAGTCATGATAAATTTGTAGCCTGTAGTATTTTTTCAATGCTAACAAATTTCCAAATGCCAAACTTGGAACAAACTTACAATAGAAAATATTCACATAATTGCCAATGCAATTATTCCTTTGAAAAACTACGACCACTTTAATTTTCGTCATAATCGAGCTCTGATGATGTATGTATAATTGAGTCACCCATGCGATGGTAGTGGAAATAAGATGTGAAGACTTTCAACCAACTATCCAATGTCCAAATCCACCTCTGCTAATGCTATGTATGACTGGAGTCTCGATTTCGGGATTTTGGTTTTCGGGGAAATGAAGAAGTGGTTATTTAAAGCCCTGCGTCGGCCAAATCCCCGAAATAGAGCTCGGATTTACATGTAATACCATTCTTTCTATTTATGGGTGTGTGGCACACCTCTTTTGGGTCTCTTCGTGAGTCTTTCCTTCATACGACTTAACACTCGGACAGTTGGTGTGTTTCTTTGATCCCCACGTGAAAACCTCTCCTTGGAGTCTTGTGTGTGTGTCTTGTGACTTGACATGTAGCTTTACGGTGGATAGTTTGAGATCGGGATGTGAAGGATAGTGGTATCAATGCAAAGGGCTTGGCTTAAAATATATTTTTTCCAAACTTCAAAATAAAATATTAATTTTAAAATTATATAAAATAATTTTAAAATTATATATGGAAAGGGAAAAATTTATAGTTTGATTGTATAACTGACACTTTTCACAATGAAGGAATGCGAAGTAGGACAAAACGGGAGACCTTGGGAAAATTTTTAAATCTTTGAGATATTGACGGTAGAAAAGTTCGACAAAAATGGAGATAGATTTAGAGTTTTTATGGTGGCAGAAAGGTTACGCCGAATGGCGCAAGGGATTAATGGTTACACAAGCTTACACCAGGCGAAAAGGTTTTGAAATGAAGTGGCATAACTAACATAAATTTTGGAGAAAGACACTGAGTTGAGAATATTTCCAGCATTTGTTCCAACAGGGAGCATGAGTGATATGACTTCAGTATTGCATGACATGATTTCAGTATTGCATCATTGTGTTTCCATCAATGCCAAAGAGGGATATTGTTTATTAAAGTTGGTTGTCAATGATGTCAACCCTTGAAGAAAGTCCGGTAGAAAATTTTGGTAGCACAAAGGTTTGGGTAATGGACCCAAGTTTGTTTGATGTAAAGATGACTCATTATTTTCTTGTCATGGTTCATAATAAGTACAAATGGATGAACTCCAAAGTGGTCCCCTTATGGTGAAATCCCTCACGGGAAGACGCTCTGCAGATTGTGTTATCCTAGAAGTATGGTTAGAGAACCCATGCTTAATTATGGAATAATGAGATGAAGGTCAGTTAATTTTCCAGTGAAACTATCCTAGATGGATAGTGATTGTAATGCCATTTCTGGTGGTATGTGGAACGTCACATAACTCCTCACGGTTAGAGATTTATGTCCATGTGAATTTGGAGGACCCTCATGAGTCATATAGAATCCCCTAAAAGTCAAAGTGTTTGAAAAATAAATTATTTAAACAATAAAGTAAATGGAGAACTCCCTAAAATAAGGAAAATGTAATGCTACATGAAAGTATAAATAAGAGGCAAATATCTCTCATTTATTACACTTGAACATATTGGATATCTTTTGTTGTGTGAGGCTTATTGCAAGTACTCATTGATACATCTGAAGTTGCGAAAGTCTGAGGTAGTATGAATGGTTGATGGCGAAATTCTTGGAATTACAACGAATACTAAAAAAAACCCTATTTTCTTAGGAGTACATGGGCTAACAGTGTATTAGGGTGCATACATACTGAGGCGTAAGTGGGCTGGCAGTCTATTAGGGTGTGTACATGTTGAAAATCCATGGAAACTTGAGAAGATGGAAATGAAAAGGTTCTAGATTCTGAGATCAAGCTCCCGACAAGGTCTACAGTGCTCAGATACATCATATTTATCCATTGGTTCAAAAGGTATGTCTTATTTCTATGAATAGTTGGATTTTGATGTATGCATGAGAAATGGTTATGGAGATTTGAGGATTCTCCCTAGAAAGATTAGTGGTTGCATGGGATCTTTTGTATAAGTTAGATCTATAGAAATACAATACTAGTATATTTATCATTGATACTTCTTGCTGAGGCACATCTGTATTTCTTAGCATATGGATAAGGGTTTTTGTTATATATTTTTAAGAGCCTGTATTGGCTGATGTATTGAGAGGTTGAATATCAGAAAGGGTTTGAAGTCTAGATCATGTGAAGGTTATTATACTTATTCATGACTACACACACTTTTGGCACATGACTAGAGAGAGATATGTATGAGGATGCATGCACAGGGTACAGATACATTCTAGATACAATTACATGTTACATATCTATGTGAAAGAAGTTACACAAGGTCAAAAGTTTTCAAAAGAAAGAAAACACTAGTTTTCAGAAGGCATACATAGGTTGCATAATAGTTTTGTCGCGTACATACGCATGTTGCAGCACTACGGGTCATGTACCTTTTGTATTTTGTTGATTCATGTTCAGTTTAGGTATAGATTGATTACAAGGAAGTTGTATAGGTTGGTTGCAGGTCAATGGTACAGGTTGATATAGTTGTACAATGGTATATCTCACAGTGATAGTGTGACAATGGTTCCATCATTCTACTTCTACGTCAGGGTGGTTGGATGGGGAAAGGACAAGTGTTTGTAGCCACCTTTCGATTGTAGCTAGAGAACATAGGGGGTTGTAGCCTCCTTTTGGTTGTAGCCAGAGAATTGGGGAGTTGGAGCTTCCCTCGGGTTGTATCCTAAGAAACTAAGGGGTTGGAGCCTCCTTCCAGTTGCAGCTGGAAAGAAAAGGAAATTGGTGCTTCTGATGAATGTAATTCTTCAAGACATATAAGAAAAAGCATTATGTGGTTTTCTCCCTCTTTGGGTTTCCACGTAAAACACTGGTGTACTGTGTATGTGTATGATTGTTCATTTGTTCGTTTCTTATTTACTCTGCAATTCTTGGATGATAATGCTACATTGATATAACACTTGGATTATATAGTTAAAAAGGATTAGATTTCTCTATTATTGATTCACCCCCCTCTCAGTAATCCAACAACAACAAACATGAGAAAAGGAAGTTTCAACAATCATAAAAGAATAAGATCAAGTCATCGTTGACTTGAAAACTCACTGTCAAGAAATCAAAAGAAATAAAGAAATCTTGAATGAAAAATTCAAGGAAAAACAACAAGTTTGTAAGAATCTAGAGGATAAAATTAGTCATCTGAAAGGAGAACTAGAAAAAAGAAATCACTAGTCAAAGTTTGAGAACAATTCAAAAATTTTGAATGATATTCTTAACTTCCAAAGATCACCAAATGATAAAGCAGGATTGGGATGTGATCAAAATTCAGCCTCTATTGCACAGAAAAATGATAAAAAGTCAATCAACTATGGATATGCTCTTAGAAGTTCCTTAAGAAAATAAGATAACAAGATGAAGATGGCACCATTAAAGACTATTTTTAATAAGCAAGCACCTCCTCCAAAAGGAAAAAAAAATATAGTAATCAGAAGGACTCCTCCTAATAGATATCAACATATCTTTCTTGGGTATTTCTATTCATGCAACAACTTTGGACAGAAAGCAGTACATTGTAAAGCCTATAGACCAAAAAATGTCCAAAGATATAAGAACAATAATAATGATATAGAGAAAAGAAATTATAATTCATGCTCTCCTTTACAAAATTTCAATGTTAAATTCCACAAGTGCAACAACTATGGCCATAAAACCAGTGAATGTAGATTACCAATGTTATCCTTGAAGATAAGCAACCCTAACAAACAGGGTAAGAAGATATGGAAAGAAAAGCATATAGAAGAAAAAGTAACATAATGTAAAGTGGCCTTGTATACAAAGAACAAAAAGTGTTAGTGGTATATTGATAGTGGATGTTGAAAACATATGACATGAGATAAAGGAAAATTTCTCACTCTAACAAAGAAGGATAAAGGTAAAGTCACTTTTGGATATAATGTATCTCCCAAAATACTAAGAAAAGGCACAGTTTCTTTGGGAAACAAGAAAAATAAAGCAGAAAGTGTGCTACTAGTAGAAAATTTTAAACCTAACCTATTCAGTGTAAGAAAAACCTGTGATTATGGACATATACTCATTTTTTACTCCCAGAAATGTGAAATGAGAGAAGAAGGATCGGGAAAATTAGTTGTTATTGCACCAATAACCTCAAGCAATGTGTATATCTTAGATATTGAGGAAGAAGAAGAATGTCATATGAGTCAAGTAGATGAAAGTTGGCTATGGAACAGAAGGATGGGACACTTGAGATTTGATAACCTGATCAAAGCTAGTAAAAAGGGAGTTGTAAAAGACATGCCAAAAATCATCAATCCCTCAGGTCCTGTTTGCAAACATTGTCAATTAGGGAAGCAGAAAAGAGTCAGATTGAAGACAGAAGAGCATTCTACATCAAAACCCTTGGAGATTGTTCACACTGAACTTTGTGGGCACTCTAGGAATAGAAGCATACAATGGGAACACTACTTCATGTTGATAATTGATGACTACACGAGGATGACCTATGTATATTTCCTTAAAGAAAACACTAAGGAATTTGGAAAGTTTAAAGCATTCATGTAGAGAATGAAACAAATCTCAAAATAAAATGTTTAATATCAGATAATGGAGGGGAATTTGCCTCTAAAGAATTCAATAAGTTTTTTTAAGATCATGGAATCAAGAGACAATTCTCAAGTCCAATAACTCCTCAATAGAATGGAGTTGTTGAGACGAAAAACATAATTGCTCAAGAGGTTGCAAGAACTATGTTGAATGAAGTAAAGCTTCTAGACAAATTTTGGAGGGATGCAATATATACATCAATCCACATACTTAACTGAGCACAACTTAGAGATAACCATGGGAAAACACCTTATTAATTGTGATTTGGAAGTCCAACATTTGTGAAACATTTCATAGTCTTTGGAAGTTAGTGTTACATCAAGAGGGATGAAGATAATATAGGGAAATTTGACTCTAGATCGGATGAAGGTATATTTCGAGGATATTCACCTAACAAAAGGGCCTACAAGTTTTATAATATAAGATTGCACAAAATAGTGGAAAATGCAAATGTGAAAATAGATTATCTAAAATTGATAAAAATCAAATCTCAAGATGAAACAAAAATTGATGAATGGAGAAGAACCAGTGATGATGAAGAAGATGGTGAATCACAAAATGAAGAAGATAATGAAGAACTACAAAAAAATTAACCACAAACTAACGATGAGAAGGATGAAGAAGAAACACCCTTTCCAAAAGCACCATCAAAAAGAGTTCAAAATAACCACCCTAGAAATCCGAACATGCAATGCTTTCAGTAATGGAACCCAAAAATTTTGTAGAAGCCAGCAAGAGTGAAGACTGGATAAAAGCAATGAACGAGGAAATTGATTGAATTGAGAAAAATCAGACATGGGAAAATGTCCCTAGACCCAAGTACAAGAATGTGGTAGGAACCAAGTGCATATTAAAAAAAAAATCAATGAAAATGGATAGATCATGAAGAACAAAGACATATTAATATGCAAGGGATGTGCCCAAGTGGACGGTATTGAATTTGAAGATAATTTTTCCCCAATAGAAAGACTAAAGGGAATCAAAATGTTCTTGGCATTTGCATGCTTCAGAAACATCAAAATTTATCAAATGGATGTCAAGTCAACATTTATGAATGGAACATTAGAAGAAGAAGTCTATATTGAACAACTAGAAGGATTCATATTAACAAAAAATCAATACTATGTTTGCAAACTAAAGAAGGCTCTATATGGTCTTAAACAAGCCCATAGAGCATGGTTATCAAGGCTTGATCAATATCTACAAAATCAAGGATATAAGAGAGGGACTACTGACAACAACCTATATATCAAAATTAAGGATCAAGATATGATTTTTGTGGTAATATATGTAGATGATATCATATTTGGAAGTAATCTTACCATACTAAGAAAAAAAATTGCAACAGAAATGCAAGAAGAGATTGAAATGTCTATGCTAGGAGAACTGACTTTCTTCCTAGGTTTACAATTCAATCAAATAGATAAAAGAATATTCATTTCTCAAGATAAATATATCAAACAAATGTTAAATAAATTTAAAATGGAAGACAGTAAACCTATGTGCACTCCCATGGTCACGGGATGCAAACTAATCCTAGAGGATGACTTACCAAAAATAGAACAAACTATGTACAGGTCAATGGTTGGAAGTCTGCTATACACAACAACAACAAGACCTAACATCATGCAGGTTGTAGGACTGGTGGGAAAATTTCAATCTACACCTAACAAATCTAACTTAAAGGCATGGATGATTTTAAGGATGTAAATTTATTTTAAAATATAGAAACCTTGGTGAATCTTACTAATCCTTCATATGCCAACTATAAATGTTTAGTGATATTTTTGTAAAAATATTCAAATTTTTAAGGATTTCATATAGTTTCTATAAACTTTTGGCAATTTTTAAGGATTTCATATAGTTTCTATAAACTTTTGGCAATTTTTAAGGTAAAATAACTTTATCCTATATAATTTGGGCAAATCATTTTTAAAATAGCGAATCTCTTTTTTGGAAAAACCATGGAAAATTAGCCCATGAACAAAATTTAGCCCCTAAAATCATCCTTTCTTAAAGGTAGTAAAAAGGATATTCAGATATCATAAAGATACCTCAGATTTTGGATTAAGATATCCAAAACAAAAAGACTTTACATTGAATACATACATTAATGCATATTGGGTTGGTAGTCTAGATAATAGGCAAAGCACTGGTGGAGGAGCATTTTTTCTAGGAAAATTCCTAGTGGCATGGCTAAGAAAGAAAGAAACATCTATATCACTGTCTACAGTAGAAGAAGAATACATTGTTGTGGCATCTCATTGCACACAAGTGATATGGATGAAACAGACTCTAGAAGATTTACAAGTGAAATATGATCATCCCATCACTATTAATTATAATAACACCAGTGCCATAATATCTCTAAAAATCCTGTAATGAACTCTAAGACCAAACATATTTCTATCAAATATCATTTATTAAGAGATGAGGTTGCTCAAAAATTGGTGAAAGTAGAATATGTAGGCACAAAAGAACAAATTGCAGACATTTTTACAAAACCCTACCTAGAAGTGCATTTGAAAATCTTAGATAGAAGTTGAGAGTAATTCCCATACCTCATTTAACTGCAAAAACTTCATTAGATGAAGGAGCACATGAACAGGGGGAACATCACCTCAAGGAAAGCAAAGAAACAATTGTCATTGGTTTCAAAGGGGGAGAGAAAAAAAATATTAAAATAAAAAAATTTATGGTGTTTCCATCAATGCCAAAGGGGGAGAATGTTGGACATTGTAATATTATGTTGGAATTGATGTCAAGAAGGCCAATATGGTTACAGTGAGAGCACTAGAAAAAGGTGAGATAGAATTCACTGCAGGTGAAGTTGTAGCAGAGAAAGTTGATTAATGGCAGCCATTAAAGAAACAAATTTGTGACAGAAGAAAAGAAAAAGGATATTGTAGAGGAATTTGCAGAGATTATTGTAGTTGAAGACATAAAAGTATAAGTTGTACAAAATGATATTGAATGAAAAATTAAAAACTTTGTCTACTGTTATGTCTATGTCTATACCATCTACTAAAACAATGAAAAACAATTCTGGCACAAAAACAGTGAATATATGTGTTAGTGTCTACAATATTTTCTCTCCAAGTCTTATCTAAAACTTGTGTAGTATCCTCATAGGAGAAACCTTAAAAGGAATAGCATGAAAAGTATGTGCAGAAGATATACACAGAGGAGAACGTGTAGAAACTTGAGAAATATATCTTAGAATCAAAAGTTCCAAATAATGAAGCGATAGATACAGTGGTAACCTATAACCACAAATTACAAAGAAATCATGATCGACCAGTATAGATCGTCTGATCGGAAGTAAGAATGAGGAGGAGATCCTATGGTGAAGATACATTTTCGAAAGAAAAATAGCGAGGATGTTAAACCTTAGGTGACCCCCCGAAATAATCCTCATCGTTGATTGTGTCTCTATGCATCGAGAAGACATACATTTTGTCCCCCCACTTCCTTGGGATTATGAAAAGGCCTTTGGCCCATGAAAGCACTAGAATAGTCAATCTCAACCTCCAAATAAAACATGACCGTCGATATTGATAAACGATTAAGCACTCGTTTGGCTTAGTGCTTATCCACCACTCGTGTTCATATGGAATACATGTCCTAAAGAGCTTATGTACGTAATTTAACACACATAGGATGAGTTTTTCATCTGACACGAAGGAACTTTGAATCAGATAAGATCTAGATTTTTTCTTGATTGATATTAAGTGATACAATATAGGAAATGCATTATAGAGGTAATAAAAAATATCAGATCTGATCAATTTAAATTGAGAATGAAATAAAGAGGCGTGGGATCGAGTTAAAATAAATTGATCCATACCTGTGATCGATTTATGAAAAACCCTTTTACTAAATTAAAAATAACTTTTAATTTTGATATATGAATAATAATCACAATAACAAAATTTATTAGTTTATAAGACAAGACATTACTTAAAGTGAAGAGGTGCATTGTTTCATACAAAAATAAACAATTGTTCAGTACTAAAAGACACAGTGGTTCAACCTTATACCTTTTGGAAAGTATATAAGCAGGAAAACAAGGTGAAAGGAAAGTTTATTTTTGGTCTACATCAGAATATCAGAAGCAAGTGCAGAGTCCAAGGAAGAAAGACGAAGATACTTATGAAGTGAGGGTGGAAGGGAGGAGAAAGGAAGGATTAGTATCCTTTTCCAGATAAAGTTTAAAGACACAGAGTTGGTGCTTCTTGGGGTTGGTTCCATAAAATAAGGGAGTTTGTGCTTCCTAAGGTTGGTGAGCTAAAGCAATGGAGTTGGTGCTTCCTAGGCTTGGTTCTCTGAACAAAGGGATTTTGTTCTCCTTGAGTTGATTCTCTAAATCAATATTTATATAAAACTTGTAAATTGTAATTTAAGTTTATACTTATTGATTTTATTTACTGAAGTTTCTTGTTGATCAATAAAGTTAATAAATAATTATTTAAATATTGTTAAAATTTATCAATACTAATTCACACCCCCTCTCAGTATTGAACTATATTCCAACAATTCCCTCTCTCACCCTCCAATTGTCTCTCTCCCTCCCTCAATCCTCACCCCCCTTTCTCTCTCTCTCCCTCTCTCCCCCCAGCAAGTACAGAGTCCAAGGAAAGAAAGTCGAAGATACTTATGAAGGGAAGGTGGAAGGGTGGAGCAAGGAAGGACTAGTATCCTTTCCGCATAAAGCTTGTTATCATCGTGAGTTGGTGCTTCTTGGGGTTGGTTCCATAAATAAGTGGAGTTTGTGCTTCCTAAGGTTGGTGAGCTAAAGCAATGGAGTTGGTGCTTCCTAGATTTGGTTCCCTAAAACAAGGGATTTGGTGATTCCTAGAGTTGGTGTTCTAAATCAATATTTATATAAAACTTGTAAATTGTAATTTAAGTTTATACTTACTGATTTTATTTATCAAGCTCTTGTTGATCAATAAAGTTAATAACTAATTATTTAAATATTGTTAAAATTTATCAATACTAATTCACACCCCCTCTCAAGATTGAACTATATATTCCAACAATTCCTCTCTTCACCCTCCAATTGTCTCTTCCTCCCTCAACTTCACCCCCTTCTCTCTCCTCCTCCCATTCCTCCTCTCTCTTCTCTCTCTGCCTCTTGCATCTCTCTCTCTCTCTCTCTCTCTCTCTCTCTCTCTCTCTCTCTCCTACATCTACCCTCTTTCTCCCCCACTCCCATCCCCCTTCCCCTCTCTCCTCCCTCCTTCTCTCTCTCTCTCTCTCTCACCCTCCCTCCCTCTATATTCTCCTTTCTCTAGACTCTTTCTCTCTCATACACTTGCTCAATTTCTCACTCACTTTATATCTCCCCCTCTCCCTCTCCCTCTCTCTCTCCCCCATCTACCCCTTGCTCCATCTCTCCCTTTTTCCCTTTGTCTCTCCCTACCTGCTATCACTAATAGTTGTCAAGGGCCGCAGGCCGCGGTTGTGAGCACAAAGAACCACACTCGAGCAACTCAATCTAGACTCGAATCAAGAAGCATCTAGGTTTAAGCTTTCAGCGGCCGAGATTCCATGTGAATTTCTGGTCGGTGGTTCGTGGGTTTCAGAGTTCGAAAATTTCTCGGATTTTAACACCTCAGAAAAGGGTCTAAGGTCTCAAAACCCCAAATTAAGTATGAGTTGTTGATATTTGAAGGGGAACGGTGGCAGCCGATCCAAGCCTTTATGGAAATGATCTTAGGGAGAATTAAAGTGAGAAGTACGCATAATCCCCAAGTCCCGAAATGTCGATGGGCCAAAGTGTCGATTGTCGATATGCCGAAGTCCCAGAACCCAAAATTCATGGGAATCGTCTAATCTAGTGGGGACAGGTGGTAGTGTAATAAATGATGTCATGGGATCGGGCTTTAGGGTTTTTGAAACGAGCCACAAGAAATTGTCGCGATTCGTGAAATTGCGAAATAGATCTGGGACATTTGAACTAGTGGAGCATCTGGCGCCTGATCGATGATTTCACGATTTTGCACATCAGGAAATCTGAAGTCAGGAGTATGAAATCTCCCAATAAGATAAGTCCTAAAACACCTTGGGAAGTTTGGGCCCATGGTAACAGCCTAAGGTCACATCAAGCAAGCCCAAGAAAGGAGTTAACGCCCATTTCTTAAAGATTTTGTGATTTTGGGTATCAGGAGATCTAGAGGCGAGGGATGAGGGAACTCCCAAAACGCGAAATCATGAAGCACCCAAGTTTGGGCCCATGATCACAGTTGGAGGTCACATGTGGGTTAAGGTGTCGGCTTTTGCGAGAGCTGCACCAAAGGATTTCCCTAATGAAGAAGTTAAAGAAATCCAGGGAGGCGGTTGGAACGTCATCTCCGTCCATGAATGCAAAGTTCAAAGTTGTCAGCCCATGGTACCCCTACGAGCAGATGTTCCCATGAAGCCCATACAGTCTGAGCTCGCGTCTGACAAAGGAATACCTATGTAGTCTAACAGATCAGGCGTTGATTGGAAACTTTGAATGCAGGGGTCTGATCACGCCCCTAGTAGTTGCAGCAGTTTTGAGTATATATACTCAGTTTGATATTTTGTTAAGGTGTCGATGGTTGAGCTAAGCTCCTGTAGTGTAAAGTTTTAATGAAGCCTTTGGTTCTCTGGTTATGTATATGTATTTGAGACTTGTTGTTTAATAACAGTCAGCTTTCCTTACTACATCTTGTTTGCCTCTGATGTTCAAAGAGTTCATGATTGACTAATTCACTTTAATTATTGTGACTTCATTATAATGAATGTTTGATTAATAATAGTTTCATTGTAATTCCTTTCAGTTTCTTTGAGACTTAAATTCGAGAAGATCTTGTGTTTAAGTTTTTCTTCTTTGAGTTGTTGGAAGAGATGATGTCCTCGATAGACCTCTACATTTCCTCATTATGTCTTCCTCCTAATCACCCTTACTACAATTTACTGACTGAAGTTAGATCAAGACCTCACCTATTTATGCATACCAGGCCAGTTTTCTGAGCTAAGACGATACTTTCCTGAGACTGCACCCATTTGACCATTTTATAACCAATATGTGACATAAAATATGATGGGTATCAAGCTTACCTCTGTCGCAATCCAGGGGTGACTTCTGGTGCTAAAATTTATGGCATTGTTGCCAGGGAAGGAATTGAATAATTTTCCATGGGATTGAACGACAACAAAGTTTCTGATTCTGAAGGTGCATTAGATATCAGAACCATTGAAGATTGCACTTTCACCTGGCGAATCCATTGTGGCAAATCCATTGTTTCCACTCAACTTTTTTAGTTGTGGCTTCCTCTAGCACACCTGAAGCTGACCTAGAGGATCTTTCTCGAGAAAGTTTTTAGCAGTTGCTTTCTCATCTTGAGAATTTCGTTGGTAGAACGAAGATGATCAGATTTGGTCTTTGATGGTGAAAAAATACCATACACATTCAAAGTTGTGCATATTTCACCTGGCGACTCCATGCCTAAAGACTCCTCTGGTTTGAAATGAAAGAAACTTCGGCTCCGAGGTATGCTTTTTGTGATTTTTCAAAAATAGTTGGTTTCCTAAATCCACTGCCTGATAGAGATGAATGGAAAGATATCGTCCCTGAATTTCAAGAAAAAATTTGGGAGGTACCAGCTGAGCATTTACTGGACTTTCATGAAGTTATTCATAAACTTAATATCATGCATGAAGATGTCCAGATTAAGCTTTTCGGATATTCATTAGGGGGGGATTCTCTTGATTGGTGTCAATCTCTTCCCACTGCAAACATCACTTATTTGACAGGTTTTCATACAACTTTCAATTCATTTTGTAAGGATTATTTTCTAGCTGAGCATCTTTATGAAAGTTGTTGTGATGAATTTTCTTTGTTTCATGAAGCCTCTGCTGGTCCTAAAGACCATGTTTGTAATGAATATTTTATTGTAGAAGAAAGCATTTGATATGAAAATCTAGAGGCATTGAATGATATTCATTATGTTAGACCTAGCACAAAAACATATGACATCATTTCATATACATCTGTTCTTTTAGATGTTCATAAATATCAACATTCCTCTTGTGAAAATTTTGAGTTTATAGAGCAGATGTCGTCTACATTAGATAGCTCTCCTAGATATGGGGTTGAAGCAAATGTTCCTGGAAGCCCTACTTATGATGAAGAAGACCTTCCAGGTTTTAAATAAGAGATGGTTGTGGAGGAGGATTCTTCTCTTTTCCTTCAAGAGGTTTCCCATGATATGTTTTTACCTAGGATTAAAGAGAAAAATCATATGCATGAACAACCAAAAGCAACAATTATTGTTGTCCCTGAAATGGATATTTTTAACAGTTATATTCTCGATGGGATCATTGTTTTGGAGGTTGATCATAGATATGAAGGAAAACCCTTTTTTGATGAATATTCTAGTGATAATGAGTAGCGAGATTATCCTACATTTGATCACTATGAAGACATTGAATGACATGAAAAAAAGAAGAGCTTTCCCATGGTCCCTATTTATGATGATTATGAATCAGATCCTTGGGAGAGCCATGGAGAACAAGAGGAGGAGCCAAAGATGCAGTTTACAGACTGCTCAAATCTTGTAAGTGAGAAGCCATCATCTGAAATCAGTCAGCCTAGATGAACCTCTCATTCACCTGAGATTTCCATAGATATCTAGCCATGTGTGAGCAGCTTCCATACAGAACATGCTTTCTGTCACCTATTCTATGAGCCAGTCAGGGAGTACATGGAGTTGCAGTTCCTCCACATTTTGAAGCCTCTCAGCTTCATCTCATTTTCAGCATTCGGAGGAAAGATGAAGGATGTAACCATTCTGTTGTCGTGGTTGAATCATATGTTATCAGTCACTAACAGAGACAAGGGCATTCCATTTAGACAATTACGTGAATGGCTATGGTGGAAGTTTGCTTTCACCTAGCATTTTGTAAAATTTTCAATTAGTTTAGGATTGTACATAAATAAGCTCCTTCTGGATCCCATGTGTTTGTTTTCATTTTAGTAGAGTAATGTACATATTTCCTTGTTTTCTTGTGTGAATATTTTGAGCATGACTCCATATCTCAACAACTAAGGCACTAGAACTACGCATTCTTGACATCTCGCAGGGAGCTTTCCATCCCTTGTGGAGACAAATGTTATCACTAATAGTTGTCAAGGGCCACATGTCATGGCCATGAGCGCAAAGCACCACACTTGAGCAACTCAATCCAGACTCGAATCAAGTATCATGCAGGTTTAAGCTTTCAACGACCGAGATTCCATGTGAGTTTCTGATCGGCAGTTCGCGGGTTTCAGAATTTAAAAATTGCTCGAAGTTTAACACCTGAGAAAAGGGTCCAAGGTCCCTAAACCCTGAAGTAAGTATGATTCATTGATCTTTGAAGGGGACAGGTGGTAGCCGATCCAAGCCTTCGGGGAAATGAGCTTCGAGAGAATTGAAGTGAGAAGTGTGCATAATCCTCGAGTCCTGAAATTTCGATGAGTTGAATTGTCGATTGTCGATATGTCGAAGTCCCAAAACCCATAATTCGTGGGATTTGTTTGATCCAGTGGGGACAAGTGGCATTGGATTAAACGATGTCACGGGATTGGGCTTCGGGGGTTTTGAAATGAGCCACAAGAAATTGTCGCGATTCGCGAAATTGTGAAATAGATCTGGGTCGTTCAAACTAGTGGAACATGTGGCGCCTTATCGAGGAAATTGCAGTTTCGCACATCGGCAAATATGAAGTTAGGAGTATGAAAGATATCGACAAGAAAAGTCCTAAAATGACTTGGGAATTTTGGGCCCGTGGTCACATCAAGCAGGCCCAGGAAAGGATTTAGCGCCCATTTCTTAGAGATTTCATGATTTTGGGTATCAGGAGATCTGGAGGCGAGCGATGAGGGAACTCTAGAAACGTGAAATCATGAAGAACCCAATTTTGGGCCCATGATATAGCCCGAGGTACCATGTGGGTTAAGGTTCCAGGTTTTTCGAGAGCTCCATGAAAGGATTTCCCCGATGAAGCAGTTAAAGAAAGCCAGGGAGGCGATTGGNGAAACGTGAAATCATGAAGAACCCAATTTTGGGCCCATGATATAGCCCGAGGTACCATGTGGGTTAAGGTTCCAGGTTTTTCGAGAGCTCCATGAAAGGATTTCCCCGATGAAGCAGTTAAAGAAAGCCAGGGAGGCGATTGGAATGTCATATCCCTCCATGAATGTAAAGTTCAAAGTTGTCATCCCATGGTACCCCTGTGAGAAGATGTTCCCACGAAGCCCATAATTTCTGAGCTCACGTCTGACAAAGGAATACCTATGCAGTGTAACAGAGTGAGCGCCGACTGGAAATTTTGAATGTAGGGGTTCGATCACGCTCCTAGTAGTTGCAGCAGTTTTGAGTATATACACTCAGTTTGATATTTTGTTAAGGCGTCGATGGTTGAGCTAAGCTTCCGTAGTGTAAAGTTTTAATGAAGCCTCTGGTTCTCTGGTTATGTATATGTATTTGAGACTTCTTGTTTAATAACAGTCAATGTTCCTTACTACATCTTGTTTTCCTCTGATGCTGAAAGAGTTAATGATCGACTGATTCACTTGAATTATTGTGACTGCATTATAATGAATGTTTGATTATAGTGCCATTGTAATTCCTTTCAGTTTCTTTGAGACTTAAATTTGAGAAGATCTTGTGTTTAATTTTTTCTTTTTTGGGTTGTTGGAAGACCTGATGTCCTCGACAGACCTCTACATTTCTTCATTATGTCTTCCTCCTACTCAGCCTTACTACAATTTACTAACTGAAGTTAGATCAAGACCTCACCTATTTATGAATACTGGCCCAGATTTTTGAGTTAAGACGATACTTTCCGAAGACTGCACCCATTTGACCATTTTATAACCAATCTGTGACATAAAATCGGATGGGTATCAGGTTTACCTCTACCGCAATCTAGGGGTGACTTCTGGTTCTAACACTACCAATTCCTCCATATCTCTCTTTACCTCTCCCTCTGCCTTCCTATATTTCTCTCTCACCCCTTCCCTACC
>SNQJ01S0021718.1:85602-122796 GCA_010110895.2 Picea sitchensis | reverse complement strand
GAGAGAGGTCAAAGAGAAATAGAGGAAGATAGAGGGAGGGGGGGAGAGGGGGGAAGAGAATAATAGGAAGATAGAGGGAGGGAAGGAGGGAGAGAGAAAGAGAGTCACTTTTTATTAATAGGAGCGTGTGTTCATTTCTAATAATGCACATGCATTTTAGGAACACACACATGCTTTATGAATGAGTGCACATTCCTAAAGCGCACAGACGTTATTTGAATTTCAAATTTTTTCAAGCAGGAGTGACAATTCTAGCATACGTTTTTTCTGAGTTGGTTTCCTCGGATTTAGGTTCAGGGCGAAAAACCTAGTGGTTTGGTCTACAAATACACAAAAACCTCCATTTTTATGAATACCTCTCTATATATCTATTTTTGACGTTATTTTTCTATAGGCTACACGATTTATTTATTGATGAAACTACATACATAGATTGAGTCAGTTGTGTCGATTCCAAATATACAATTTTTTTTAAATTAATAATGTTTACTATTTTTAATATATTTTTGTCTTCACATATATCAAAATACTAGAATACATAATTCTCTTATTTCTTCTATAATGTTTTGTTGGATTAACCATTTATAAAATGAGTTAAATGTTTCACTAGAGGAGACCAACATCTACGATGTAAACAAAAATTATTTTGATCATGTTAAGACCCTCTTAGCCTACACGAACAAAAGGTGTTGTAATTTCAAGGATATATTGACTTTCATAATTTTAAAAAATATATAAAATTAATATTATAAATTTCCAAAAAATATACCACACTAGAAAAACGGGTTCTCTAAAATTATACAAGTTTTTGGAATGAAATTCCATCGTTAAGGTACTCAACACATGCAAGAAAAAAAAAACATATAATGTGTATTTTGCTGGAAAAATAATATACCACTTTTAGAAAAATTCAAACTTCACGTAGGTATTCATGATTTCTATGAATAAAAGTTGTATATTTGGAAAGCTAATTCAATTTACTATGTTTCATCTTCTTACACCATATTCAAATTCATTGTAAAAGTACCTTAAATACTCCCTCCAAGTTAACAGATAGTTATTTGTCCATGTTTGCATTGTCACTAACGTGTCATGAGAGACCATCATTAGCTTGCACATACCCAAGCATTCAAAGGAACAAAAAATTATAGAACCTGTTTTAATTGAAATGAAACCTTAAATTGACATATAACATTCTTGCTACCATAAATAATTTCCAACCTAGTCCAAAAATAGAGAAACAATGACATTGATTGGATAACAAGAATCACATCACCTGTCTTATTTCATTCACTATTTATTGCACCACCAATGGAAAACTATACCAAAATAAGAGTCCTCTCATGTATATTAGATTATATAGAATCTTGTGGTATATAAATTTCACAGTTCTCATCTTGGTCCTCATTTTCTGCATTTGGAACATGCTCTTCTCTAGATGGACTATCATTATGAACCTCCAAAACATTATGTTCGATATCATGTTCATTAGAGAAAATTGTTATATTGTTTTCTCCCCTTCTATCACAATACGATCACCAAAGAGCTAGTTCTCTTTCATAAGGAAAATTGTTAATGTCATACTTTGTTACATATAATCTTAAACATGTATCCATATGTTTATCAAGCTTGCTCCTCATCATTGACTTCAAGAATGATAGTTCATTGAACATTCTCTCATCCTCCACTTGCTACAATGAATATGACTTCCCTTTTTTAGGTTGATTCAACCCCTATTGAAAGACATTGGAGTGTTATGGATGTGGAAGTAGTGGTTTCTAATAATTGAGTTGGTTGCATATAAAAAGAAAAATGTTGTCCATGTGGATTTGGGAATTCAAGCTTAATGTTGTCTTCTGAGTATACACGTTTAAATGATTGGATGGACATAATGTTGATAGATGGTTAGCATTCCTCTTTGTTATTTTTACCTTTTTTCATGTTTTACAGAGAACTGCCACTAGTCTTAGATTCATTGCTACTGTGAACTCTTCATCGGCAGTTACATCCTCATTTTGATCAGATTTAGATTTTTCCCTTCTTGAATATATTACCTTCCTTTTAGTCAATGAATGGACCCTTGATGATATGGATCTTCCAATTCAACTCTGTAAGGAGCAAGTATGAAAATATTCTCGATGCATCAACTAAAGGGGGCATCAAAATTTCAATAAATTTCCTTCTTGTTATGACCTAGACATATATGTAACTATAACAATGCTTTGATGTTTTATCTTGCAAAGTGAAATATTGGGTGTTTCACAAGAATGGCCTTTATCTTTCCTAGAATCTATGTTAGGTTGAAAAATTTGAAATTGTTCGTAGTTTATCACATGATGATCTTTAAAATGGGGCAACATAAGAGGAGGCTCAAAGATGGTTCATGTCTATACTAAAATTCAAAGGATTCTATCATGAGGTAATTTCTTATGTGACCATAATAATAATAATAGTGTTTCTTTAATACCTCAGGGAATAAGAATTAGTGAAGGGCATTTTCCATGCCCATATAGCCATTTGTTTAAATAAGATATTTTACATTTATGATAGTTTTAGACCACTTATGTACAAATTCAAATCTTGATCATTTACCTTAATCATGCCTCAATGATATGCGGGATTTAATTATGTGATATGGGGATTGGTTACATCGAAACACCTGATGAAGATATTGAGTAATCATATAGAGTGATGGATTCACCCTTCAAATATCCTAGAGAAATAATTGAGGGCTTCACTTTTAAAATAATCATAATAGTAATAAATGTATTCCAGGAAATAGTAAATTCATTGATGAGGGTGCATTTTTCTCGAGAACAATATTTTACACATTAATATTCATAGATCCATTGTTTAGAGTATGCACTTAAACTAACCTGCCAAAACTCGAAACACTGTAAATTCAAGGGGGTAGATTAGTTAATTATACCAAACTAAATACTAAAGATAAGGATTCATAGATTCATGGCTTAATAATCATAGATCCAATGTTTAGAATATGTTCCTAAATTAACTTATAAAAACTAGAAACATTGCCTTTCAAAGGGTAGGATTGTTAGTGATACCTAGCTAAGGACTAAATATAGGGACTCATAGATTCATATTTTAATAATCATAGATCCATAGTTTAGAATATGCATCTAATATAACTTATCAAAACTCAAAACGTTATCTTTCAAAGGGGTAAGCTAGTAACTTATCCCAAACTAAGGACTAAATATAGGGACTCTATGTAAAAGTAAAACTTCACTACCAAGGCCTCATAAAGAGGCCAAATCCTCCCATAAAACATGGCCCCTTGTTAATGATAGTTTTTTTGTCATGTTCAAATATGAGTTGGAAGATCATAAAACCCCTTATCCCAAGGGTGGATCACATAGCTTCATGTAGTGAGGACCCCATTGTTGAATTGGCATACCAAAGCTTAATAAAGGTAACAATCAATATTTTTCTTCCTTAGACCATGCTGAATCAAAACTCGTCACTAACATAAAGTTGCAGACTCTATATAGAAGAATGGAATTGTTGGATTCTTCAATTGTGAATCAGGGTTTGTACCAAAGGATGCTTTTACTTATTTTAGATAGGTCCTCATGATGCACCATGATCCTCTCTTGTGATTATCCTCTAGAACCTTGGTTCTTCACTCATGCCATAGAGTAAAAAACTAAGCATTGTACTCTACTAGTCATTGGTCAATTAGAGGGACCTTGAATTCCCTCCTTCAATAACTTTAGTTGGCATTAGTAATATTTAGCGGGGAAATTGGTTTTATCCTAGATAGGTTCTCTTAGTTTTCTTGCTAATTGAATGCTCTCTTATTGGTGAAAACATGGCTTTTCTTCCCTTTCATTCATGGATTTATAGTTCACACGATCCATGTAAATATATAGGGGATGATCAAGTGGTTTCAAGTTACAAGAAGAATCTGGAAGCCTTTCCTGGGATTACCCCTCCATTGAGTGGCACACAAAGGTCCATGGAAACTCCTAACTAGAGTGTTCAACTATAAAATCTTCAAAAAATGTGAGCAAGGTAGTGGAGACATTAGTTCTTTGAAAGGGGTTAGGGATCTACATGAAATTAATGAATATAATATGAGATGGGATGCTACCAGCAACCTTGCAAAGTAGATAAATATCCATGAAGATAAGTATTGAATTAAAATTGCATATTTATTTTTTAATACATTATTATATTGTGGAGTTTAAAACTCTCATTAATAATATAATTGATGAATGATAATAGTCATAACATGTATGTTTTCTTGATGGCTTTTATAGGAACTACTTTAAATGAAAACATGAATTGAGTATTTGGAAAGAAGACCACCAAGGATGGGGTATTTCAAAGGAAAACATGATGCACTACCAACTACAACCAAAGAGTATATTAGCATCAAGAAGGACACAATGCTCAAGAACAAAGGCATTGGAAAAGTAAAGGTCTAGTGGAGATGAGGGTTGCAATGTGGAAGGAATACCCACATTGGATTTAAAACTTTAATGCAGTCATAATTTTGATGTAATAATTGTATATATGTGTGCACCTATATGGTGATGTGCAGTGAGGACAATGCACAAATAAGGGGGGCGAGGACGTAACACCCTAGTTTTGATCCTTGTAAATTTAATGTAATGTAAATATGTGAATTAGGTTGTAATTTGAATAGTATGACTAAGGGCCAAGAAATGTAAATGATGTACATCAAAGTTATTAATAAAAATACATTGTTCAATACGAGATGAGAGGGAATAAGATGATCGGGGGATATGATTCCACAAGAGAGGAACAAGAGTGGACTAAGAGGGCCCAAAGGGGTCAAATCTTGGAAATAACATATTTTATTGTAATCAAAGTACCTTACCTTAGCTTATGTAAAAGGGAAAAATCAACCTTGGGAAGGTAGTTAGGCGGATTTCCTTGAGTGCCAAGTGGCAAGTTTAAATTATGCATACTTATTCCTTATTTTTAGGAAGTGGAAGATCATTTCTACCATCATTATACCATTACTCTAGCCTAGCATGAGTTGCAGGAGGAATGGAGATCAAGCTTGCAATGGGGTTGAATTGTAATTTTGGTGTGAAATTTGACATCGAGAATCCTTCTAGATCCTAGCATTGAGATTTTTCTTGGCTAGTCTATGCTAGATCCTGGAAAGGCGTGTGATAACTTGAGGGACTGCATTGCATAGAAGGGGACTTTGGATTACGCATATTGAAGGGGAAAAGAGAGATAATGATTGGGATGGTTGCAAGAGTGAATAGGATCTGAAATTAATGGGAATTGGGATACAAGCAAACGTAAATATTGTGGATTCTCCGACTCATATACCACATAAATCTTATTGATCAGTCCTTTTGGACTCGTGGCCCTAGCTCATGGATGGCTTGTTGCATAAATAACTAGTGCAATAGTGCCTACAACTCGAAGGAACGTCCCACATTTGCAACTAGTTATTATACAGTCTTTAGAAAACATAATTGTTGTTTATATGTGATTTTATGCTACTTTATTTTGTGTGTGTATATATATGTTTAAATGTTGTGTTTAATAAATTTTTATGCATACATTTTTTTAATGTTCAATGTGAATTATGTAATAGCTTGCAGATTTGTATCATATGACAATGCATATTATACAGATTGGTATCAAAGTTGTAATGTGTGAAATTGAAGGGAAATTGGTGAAAATTTCCAGTGCCCCACCATCCCAGCAGGCACAAGAGTGGTCGAGTACATTACAATTTGCAAATATGGAAACTCTACTCAATGTTCAATAAAAATATGCTTGTAGCATCACACATTTTAATAGATATTCTACTTTTTAAATTGAAGGCCATCGGTATTTCAATTAGTCTAAAAAGCCTATTTCTATATGAAATGGTGAAAATAAATAGTTGTTTCTTTTTATTGTATAAATTTCTACACTAATTTCATCCATAATCTAGTAAAAAAGGGTTGGCGATTGGAATTATGGATATCTCAAAACATTGATAGATGGTTCTACATATGTAAAGGAGTTATGTCACCCTCTATTTGACCATTGAGCTTGGAAGAGGGAAATAGTTCCTTATTGCTAGAACCCATTAATAAAAAATTGCACCTTCATAGTCCAATCAATGTAGAAAATAAAGAACATCGGATGTAAGTTGGGATAACATGGAAGCAACTACCCCAATGGATGATTGTCCCTATATCCATAGATCGGACGTGGGGACCCTTATATAGGGTGGTACAAAAGTATATTGATGAGAGTAGGAACACATGGTAATGTGTAATCATAATACATAAGAAAGGGAATGAGAAAGAGAAACAACACTCTCTACACTCTACATTTTTTTAATGTCCCCATTTTTTGGTTCCCCTCTTCTGCAATTGGAAATGACTTCCAAGGCTTGTCAGTGAAGAAAAGGGGACTCAAGGGGTTTATTTAATGTCACTTAGCTAGGTATGTTATATTTCTAAAGTGGCATTAAGTAAAAAGGTAATAACGTAACTTTTAGATTAATTGCCACTTAGACATTAGTAAAAGTGACTTTAATCTTTAAGTGAAAATTAACAAGGGGAATAAGGGTCATGTTCATTTAGTCAAAAAGGGGAAGTTCTAGAAGGGAATGGAGGAAGAATAAAAGGAGGGGTAGTGCTTCACTTTGGTATTATGTTTTGGATTGATCTCTTTGGGGTGCTCTTAGAGCCAAGGTTTTCATTAGGGTTGTGGTAAAACCCTTCCATTGGAGTTTAGTTTCGGTGGTGCAATATCCACCCTAGCTAGACAAGGAGGAGGATGCATCTGTGATCTTCATTGGAGCTTCATCTTTTGATTTGACTTCAGTTTTGGGTTGTAGTGATTTTATTGGAGAGGTTGGGGCACTTAGAGAGTTTTCATCTATTGAGGAGTCCATGGCATGATTCCAGGTTTTTGGCTTGATATTATGTGTTTTCATTGATGTGTTACGGTTGTTATAGCAGCCAGTAGAAGCTTATTATTGTTTTTTTCCATATTCCATTCATAATAAAATACCACAGATTGTCTCTTCTATTTCTGGTGTATTTGTATTGCATGCAATATGTTTGATGAAATTTCTATTAGTAGAATACATCCAAACTATTTGTAAAAATTTTGTCAACTAGTTTAGAGCATAAAGAACACTTATTGTACAAAAGAACATAATATCCCGACCTATCTATCTGGGGGATATTACAATGGTATCAAAGCTAGAGATCTTTCCATCCTGAGGGGAAATAGTGATACCAAGGCCAACCAAGTTGGTCAGTGGCTACATTTTTATTGTTGTTAAGGGTTGTATCTTCCATTGGGTAGCATATCCAAATATTATCTTCTGTTTGATAGCATACCTGAGTCTTAGAAAGACTGTAAATTCCATTTGATAGCAGATCCAAGTGAAGAGGGGCCAAATTTCCATTTTGTAGCAACACCAGGTTTTAGAGGGGTGAGTTATTTTGCAACAGGGGTCGACTTGGAGTGTTGGGTGAGTTTTCCTAGAACCTAGGCAAGTTGCTTCACTTGCAGAGCCAAGTTTCACTTGTGAAACCCAAGTTTATTGTTGTTAGGGTTGAGTTCCTTTGTTGGAGGGTCGATCTATCTCTCTGAAGTGCCATGGACACTTGGAGAATATATGAATCTTGTGAGGGTTCTATAACCCTTTGAGAGGGCCACTAGAGGTCATTTGGAGGGCTCAATCCCTCCCCTTATAGAATAGTGAGGCTAAGAGAACCAGAGGGGGTGTTTGGAGGGACCAATCTGTCCCCTTTTGTAGATCCACAAGGAGTAGGAGAGGTTGCAGGGGTCTTTTTGTAGGTTGAGAGGATTTGTAGAAGAGTCCTTTCAGCTGAGTTGACCTCTCTTGTTTGGGCCGAGTTAAGGCTATGGGTAGACCATGATTAATTGTTGGGTGGAATCTTACTATTGAGGGTTGAGTTTTGTTTATAGAATCTCCCTCTTTCCTTTTTGGGATGAATCAGTCTTATGGAGACTGAGTAACCTACTATTGGGAATTGATTCTTAGTGTTGGGCATAATTTTTTGTGGTTGGGCAGTGCTCCCTTGGTACTAGGACAAATATATTGGTGATGAAAACTGAATTCCTTATGGGTGGAAGTTGACCACTTGTGTGCAAAAAGGTCATGGTGTTTGGAGAGTTTGAACAGTAGTCATTCCGGCACTCTTTCTCATCTTTAGTTCTCCTATAGTCTGTACCCATATTTACTATTGAAAAGGGGTTCCATCAGGATGAAAACTGATCATTGTTGGTTGTTGTAGGTGCATGCATTGCATATCAGAAGAGCAACAAATAGGGCCAGACCTGTAATTTTGTGGCATGATAATTGTTTGTATATTAGTTTGATAATAAACAACAACAAATTGGCTTGTTCTTGTTGATCTAAATTCTAGTTTCCAATGAGTTGTTTAAACTTGTTATTTTGGCATCAAACCATGTCTATCAAATGTAAACTCCACTAAGAAACACATAACAACAACACCTAACCAACATAATCAATTAAAGAGCTCTTTATAGGGGGTTTTGAATATGCCAAAAAAGTGTTTGTCAAAAGTACTAACCCATATATATGCATAAACAAATCAACATCAATGACAAGAGGGGTTTACAGTGAGAAAGGAACATGCTATCAAAGTTTTTAAGGAAATGTTTAACCCAAAAAAAAATTCTAAATGTAACAATAGCAAGCATAGACCAGTTTTGAGGGGACATTTTCATAGTGTTTACATTAAGTGACCAGAACTTATACAACGATGTAGTGTCTTAATAAGGTGAAGGAAAATCAGGAACTCATGGATGAAATTTTGAAGAGGTTAGCAACAATTAAATACATGACTTACTACTATGAGGAGTATCTAGCATTGGGTGAGGAGATATGTGAAGTTGTGTCCTTTCAAGGCTATTACACCATCAAGTATGGAAGTTCACCCAAGGATTTGGATGAGGATTCCTTTAAAGGCATAGAGAAGAAATTAAAGAGAGATGACCATGAAGGAAATGTGGGGGAGCATGCATCTAGCCATGTTGAGGATGTGTGCATAAAGGAAGACCAAACAATAGCCTATGATACACCATTAGAGCTAACCTATGAGGTCGATGACACTAGTGTGCTAGATGGGAAAGATGTGGATGCAACATTTTGTCCTACTTATGATGACTACGAGGAAATGTTCCAATCAGTTGATGTTGAGGATCCAACATCTCTCCTAGTGTATTATGTCTATGAAGTTGATGGTGTGAATAAACCTCAACATGATGATGAAATGGAACAAAGACCCTTAGCATTGAAATTTTTGGAGGACTAATTATCGGTCACGAAGGAGCAACTTGTACAAGTATTGACAAAGGAAGATAGTACTCATAAGTTTATTGAAGACCTTATGTGGAAAACCCAGTTGAGGGAGAGACAAAAGGAATTTATAGGCAGAGTCACTAGTACTCAATTACACATCATCAAAGAAGCACTAGAGTAGATGAAATCAGATTACTTGCAATTGTTCATGGATAGGGACCTTTCTCTCAAGTTCACTAAGGAAAAGGAAAGGGAGGTTGAGGAGCTTTGTTACCAGTTGAGTTTGGTATGTGATTCATAACTTACAACGGAGAATCCATCATCTTTAGTAGTCGTGACAAATGAGGACATGAGTGGCACTCAGGATTTGAGGGAGGAGCCTCTTGTGACTATTTTGCATGAGGATCATTTAGAGTTGCAGGTGCTTGAGGAGAGGTATTACGTAGATTTTTTGACTATGGTCTTTTTTTACATTGTGGGGATCATGAGTTGTTTGTTTTGGAGATCCCACTAAAGGCTCAAGGCTTAGCTATAGAGGAGATAGTTGAGCACATTCCTTCTGGACCAGCCTACAAGGATGTATATGCACCCATGGATTGGGTAGAAAAGTATATGACATACATGAGTATGATATGGGATACAGGTTCAAGCGAAATTTGTAAAGTGATGGATATAGTAGCACCTATAGGATACATGATGGTACTAGACGATTCAGTGCTAGGAAGAATTATGCAAGGGCATTCATTAGCATGTGGTAGTGTACAGTGGAGTTATGGGGTGTTTCCACCAGGTAGACCTCCCGATGGAGTCCTTGAGCATACCATTGATTTGAGGTTACCCAAGATCAGTGAGTGGATGGGTGCACCTCAGGGAGTCGCATATCCCTCGATGATCGATCTTCATCTGGGATATCATCAAATGAGGATCAGGGAGAATGATACTCATAGGTCTGCTTCTAGGATTCCTTATGATTTTTTGGTCATGTCCTTGGGGTTGACCAATGGACTAGTCACTTTCTAGTCTTCCAGGAAGTGGCAGAGGCATCTATTATTGTTATTTGATGCCCTCATTATATAAAATAGGACATGGGAGGTTCATATGAGCCAGTTGGATGAGACAGGTGGCATTATGGTTATGACAAAGATATTTTATTTGGACCAATGTTTGATCATCTCGTAGAGTGCACAGGAGGAGATCCAAAATTTGTTGGATTGGCTTACAGAGGTTTAAATATGCATCAAGAGTGGTGGACTTCCAATTTGTTGGTGGGATCCTAAAATTCATCGGAGTGATAGACTGCTTCAGATGATGAGGATGATCGACAGGGTTGTGCCAGTAATTGGTTTGTGCCATTGTGGAGGTGAGAAGAGTTGTGGAGTTTTTTTCTATATGGAGGGACATTTTTTCTCACACGATACCTAGGATTGATTATAATCATGTATTGGTAGGTTCTAACTTCACTGAGATTCCTCGGTTGAGTATGATTCATGATAGAGGGTACCCAGGGACTGTAGTGTTTTCAGAGTTTACTTTTGGGATGCTTAGTATTGGTTGCTCAGAGGAGTGATCATGTGAGGAGTTGATCGAGTTTACACAGCTCATGATTTCCTAGTTTACCAAGGGCAGTCAGGTGGATTATTATGTTAGCACCTTGTAGATCAGTGCTATGAGAAGAGAGTGTTTTACATCATCCAGGAATGACCGAAAGAGGATCGCATGGGGGGGGATTTATATACGAGGTGTTGGGAGATATGAAGGAGTGTACAACTTGTCGATGCAGAGCGATTCAGGGCACACTCATCACACAGGATTGATGCATTCGAGTGTACAACTTGTCAGTAGGGCAGTTCAGGGCACACTCATCACACAGGATTGATGCATTCTTTGGCCATCTTTGGGTGAGAGTGGGAGAGCATGTTGACAGATTACATCACAAGTTTATCGAGGGTGTAGTGGGAAGATAGTATGTATGCAGCGATTGACCAGTTCGTTCACCTCCTGATGATTTCCTCGGAGTATGGAGCATCACGCGTGACAAATATATCTAGTGGAGAGAGGTTTAGACTCCAAAAGATGCTCGGGGTCATTGCTAGTGATCGGGACAAATTTGTTTTTCCGATATTCGAGATCGAGTGTGGAAGTGGATTTGCAGACCGTGACTTCACTTGGATTCCTATGCTGGCTACTATTCATGGTAATAGATCCATCCCTTACAGGTATTTCAACTTGGAGTTCTAGGAGAGGAGGATGTAGATTGGGCATGATGGTCAAACGATTATGATCAGAGTGGCAAAATGTCAGCATGGTGGTTCCTTTCTGATATTAGCTTTGGACCATGGGTTTTCAGTATTAGACAATTCAACAACTGACATAGAAGCGAGAGCCAATTTTCGTTTTCATGAGATTGGTTCCCTAGTAGAAAATTTCTTTAAGGGGTTAATCGAGTTGTTGCAATATTGAGTTGCTCTACTTATCAACAGTATTTAGGAGGCCTCTTATGTCAGTCCCTTTTTGGACCACTCTTTGGGCAGAGGATGCTTCACATCTTCCAAGTGGGGGACCCTGGTATCATTTCTAGTTTGAGTCTGGTTCATTCAATGGAGCGACGGGATGTGATGGCATTGCTTGAAGACAAGCAATCGTTGGGGAGGGAGGACTATAATGTCCCCATTTTTAAGTTCCTCTATTCTACAGTTGGAAATGAATTATGAGGTTTGTCATTGAAGAAAAGCGTAGTCAATGGGTTTATTTAATGTCACTTAGATAGGAGATGTTATATTTCCACATTAAATAAAAAGGTATTAAAGTAACTTTTAGATTAATTTCCACATAGACATTAGTAAAAGTGACTTTAGTCTTTAAGTGAAAATTAAAAAGGGGAATAAGGGTCATGTTGATTTAGTCAAAATGGGAAACTTGAAAGTTCTAGAAGGGCATGGAGGAAGAATTAAAGGAGGGGTGGTGCTTCACTTTGGTATTATGTTTTGGATTGATATCTTTGGGCTGCTCTTGGAGCTAGGGTTTTCTTTAGGGTTATGGAAAAACCATTCCATTGGAGTTTAGTTTCGGTTGTAAAATATCCACCCTAGCTAGACAAGGAGGAAGATCCATTTGGAATATTCATTGGAGTTTCATCTTGTGACTTTACTTTAGTTTTGGGTTGTAGCGATTTTCTTGGAGAGGTTGTGGCACTTAGAAAGTTTGATCTCATCTATTGAGGAGGCCATGGCATGATTCCAAGTTTTTGGCTTGATATTGTGTGTTTTCATTGATGTGTTGTAGCTGCTATAGAAGCCAGTAGAGACTTTTTCTTGTTGTGTTCTAGATTATTCATAATAAAAAACCACATATTGTCTCTTCTATTTTTGGTGTATTTGTATTGCATGCAATATGTTAAATGAAATGTCTATTAGTAAAATACATGAAAATTGTTTGTAAAAAATTGTCAACCAGTTTAGAGCATAAAGAACACTTATTGCACAGAAGAGCATAAATATCAGCCTAGTTATCTGGGGGATATTACAATTTCACATACAAAATGCCAAAATGTAGAAATACATGAAGGAGACTCAACCATGTGAGGAAAGAGAAATAAGACTGCACACTTTGCATTTCACATGCAGAATGTGGAAAATTGGAAAGGCAAGAAGTAGGTGACTTAGCAATAGGGAGAAAGAGCAACACGACTCTTTGCACTCTAAAATTTAAATGCAGTAAAATGGAAATGTGAGAAGGAGACTTGGCCATGCAAAAAAAGAGCAAGAAGACTTCACACGTTGCATTCCACATGTAGAATGTGGAAAAATGAAAATACAGAAAGAAGACTTGACCATGGAGAGAAAGAGCAACAAATCTCCACACTTTGCATTTCACAAAATGGAATATAGGAATGTGGGGACTTGCCATGGAACAAAAAAAAACAACAAAACTAGAAAATGGAAAAAGAGCAAGAAGACATGGGAATGTGGGAAGGAAACATGCCAAGCCATAATGCAAGGAGTTTTCAACTTATAGACTAAAATTGTTGTAAGGGAAGTAGTTTTATTACAATGACGGACATGCTAAAATGGGTAAATCTCATCATAACATTACAAGCTTTTGATAAAATGGACACAAATTGGAGTTGTGTATTTATTAGAGAAATGGGTGTTACTTTGACGAAGTATATAGTTATAAAGTGCCTTATAAAATTTTAATTTTGATTAATGATTGGAGACTATGAACACTAACAACATTAATTGCATTGGGGCAATGAGTTCATTGTAAATTCATTCTAAGATAACAAAGCCTTTGTTATGAGATTAAGTTTTTTACAACAATATAACCATTATGAGCACAACATGTCATTTTATGGGAATTGATTGCGGATGGAGAGGATACCAATCATTCTTCCCAACCATCCAAGCTAAACCCAATTGACTCTAATTTGTAGTATTGTTAATATCAGCCAATTACACATAGCACATTAACTTTAAAATTATTATTTATAAAATAAATAAATAAATAAATTATATATTCTTTTTTGTGATATTTAAAAAAAATATATATACCTCTTTTATCATGAAACAAAGAAGGATTTGATTGATTGATTCAAATCCTTTAATTTACATATAGATGAAGATAACTAGTGTTTTAAATATAAAAAATGTTGAATGTTGTAACTTTCAATTTAAAAATCTATTAACTTCTTAAATGTTAATAATTTGAATTTGGAATAATGTTAATAATTTGAATTTGGAAAAATAATTCTAAGATGCAAAAATGTTAGATGTATGTCCTTCTTAATAAATTGTATTAAATTTCTTTACCAATTAAACAAATTATAAACTTTATTTTAATAAAAATTAAAAAATTTAGAGTGCATTTCACAAATTTAAAAAATTATTCATTTATCTCACAAATCATTATTAATTTTATTTCCTTTTTACTTTATAATTGTTTATTAAATATTTCATTTTATATATAATTTTTATTTTTTATATTATTTTATTTCTAATATTATTTTACTAAAATAAATATAAAAATAATAAACTATGTGGAATTTGTAATCGCAGCCCATGAGCAAGGTTATGGGATTTGTAAGATGCACCAAGGCATTATGGTGCTTGGTGCAAAGGGGAGTAGCCTAATGGAGCACGACAAGACCAAGAATGGGGTTGGAATAATGGGTAAGTACGATATCATGAGTGTAAGGGGGAGCTTAAGTATTATATGGAATGAAGGAGCTACTATGCTTCATAGTGGAGGAAATTACACGTTTCCATATTTAAAAGAGTCTTTAGGATTGGTTTTCTCGCTCTTATGGTGGGATTTGGTTGTTAGTGTTTATATGGTTTCTTAGTTCTTCTGTTGAGCTTGTGGTATGGGGGAGACACTTTTTGTTTTCCTGGACTAATAAATAAAACTATTCACATGAATTGGAGGGGATCCCCTAAGGGTTGGCTTCAACATGGGTCTTTGGTCTGGTTGGTGGCTCAGTTCTCTCCACATCCTTATTGAGTATCGATTCCTAGGTTCGTTGGTTAGGTCACAGGCCTATGCTCTGTCCCTTTCTTGGTCCTTGGACCCCTCTCTCCCTTATTTCAGGTCTTCTACATGTAATGGTGGATCACTCTTGTGTGGATGTTCCAGAATCCAGTTTGAGGGGTCTGAGGAGAAGGCAAAGGAATGTCTCTCAACTTTTTCTCAATGAGGCACCAATCCCCTTCATGACTAGGGCCGAAAGAGCATCCAAGAGGGTAGAACAAACCTTTCAAATGAAGTTTTTGGTTGGGATAAAAGCATAGGTAGATGCAATGGAGGAAATTGTCTTCGAAAAATTTAAATAGGTGGCAAAAGAGAAAATTGAAAAGGATTTCGTGGGGTGGTTTTTTTACTATGATTTCTCAAGGAGTAGAGATACGAGGATCTTCATAGCCATTGAGTAGTATTAGCTCACAAAAGCCCTCATTGCCCAAGTGCTAGAGGAACATGAAGCTCAACACCAGTGATTATTGGACAAATTCATGTTGTTTGAAGCCAAGTTTGAGATCCTCTGCAAGGTAGTCTTTGGTATCAGAGTTGAGGTGGCAGATTGACAGGCCGACAATAAGGATCGCTCAGCAAAAGAAAAAGAAACCTTGCACTCCAGGGGAACCTCTTTCAATCCAGTGATGATTGAAGAGGATGTAGAGCACACTAAGGAAGTCCCTCATTTTTAAGCACCCAGGCCTTTTTTACCATGACTAGTCTCTTATTATTTCTTATAATGTTACTCTTTATAGGTATGCTCTCTTATGTTATATGGTTGTTAGTTTCATTGTCCTTTTGGTAATTTTTTATTTTATAGTAGGCTCTAAGTCTCTATAAACTTATTAAGCATAATTATGACAACTCTTATATACTCATGTGAGCATAGTTATCACAACTTTGACATACCCTAACTGCTATTTTGAAGCTCTATATGACCTAGTTTCCTTTTTGGCAGAAAAATAAAATAATGATTATAATTTATTTATTTTTCATATTATTAATTGTTATTTTAAAGTTATGATTTAATTTTTTTTTTAACAAAATAAATAATGATTATAATTTATTTATTTTTCATATTAATTTAACTTGCTTCACAAAACTCTATTGTATTAATTTGAATACCCCAAACAACAAAACCTTTTAAATAAAAAATTTAATATTTTTAAAGATGAATCCATAATAATAAGATTTTTTTTTTCATTTTTGAGAAGAAGGAAAAACCCAATGTATCCAATAATATTAAAAAACCTTTTAAGAACCTTTATATTCTTCAACTTTTCTCCAGTAATTATGTTGCAAGAGCTGCCGTTTAAAACAACAAAGGGATAAAAGGAATTAACTGGAAAACCTTTCCACCTGTAAAACTCAGCTGGTGGGGTAGCTGGAGCTAGCTTGTTTAACAACATTCTAACTTGTGGTTTAGTTTCTTGTTTAGGAGGTAATAATAATAGGCTTTACCTTATATTTTTGGGGTTTTTTTTATTGGAATAAGGGGATGTAAATTTTGACATAATCACTATTTTTTGTTATTTAAATTGTATTTCTAAATATATAAATGGATTCAGCATGTTAAAATTTTTTTGGAGTATTCAGATTATACAAATTTAATCTCTCAAATCTACAAATTCAACCATTCCTCATCAAATTTTAGGCAAAATCAAACGAAATAAATCACCTAAAACACCAAAAAATAGAACCTTTAAACTATGCTTTCTTTCTGAAAAAAGTGTAGAAGACTTTCCCTAACGATCAACGTATCAATGTTACTTGGATATGACGTTAAATGCATGCCCTTCAAAATTTAAAAGCTCTGGCGTCTAATAATGGATAAACAAAATCTATCGGCCAGCGTCATAGCCTTGGAGGAGTCCACATTGACGTTTAACTCTGAAAATGACAGCATTGTACTCTCAAACCGTCCATATTGCTGTTGTGACCTCAAGTGGGGTTAAAATGGAGTAACCTTCCGTACTTAAACTTTTGACCTGTAATGTAGTGAAACGAACAAAATCAGATTTGACAACAGCCATAGCGCATTGATGACTGCACGCTTAGCAGGAGTCCAACTTGCTTTCAATGTGCCCGCCAGCCCATCAGCCGAACAGACACTCTGCCGTTATAGGCGTGTGATCATTCCTCCACAACAATATTCTTCAGCGTCCTGAGTATCAATTAATCAAATATGGAGGGAATTTCGCCTTTCTCTTCGACAAGCTCATTTCAGCCAGTTGCCTCGTCTAACAGCCCATCAGAGGTGCTGCAGATCAGCATCAGTATCCCTCCTCAGGAGTCTTTTTCTACCACCTGCGCTTCTCATTCCTCGAACAAAACAAAGAGGAAGTCTGCGGTCTTGGACGACGTGAACACCAATATTTCCAATTCCCAGATATCTTGGACTACTGATGATGATAAACAGGTTCATCTTCAAACCTGCATATCTAATTTCTCTAAACTTATACGAATCACTATGCATTTATGATATTTTCCAGGTTTTAGTCTGATGGGTAACTTGGACTTGCTTCAGGAGGTTCCTGTAAGGTCTCGGGTCGACAAAAAATGGTATATTTTCCTTCATCAGTTCAACATAGAGAACTACCGTATATGCCTCGCGCTCTGTAGCCAGCCACTTCTTTGGAAAACACTGGAGGAATCCTCATCCTTGCATTTCTGGCGAATAGGACATTCATCACAGATGGCAGTCTGGTATTTTGCCCTTGTAGCACTCATACTTGTATCCATCGCTTATGCACTCAAATGCTTTTTCTGCACGGACGTTGTGAAGCAAGAATATTTAGATGGAGTTCGAGTGAACTACTTTTTCACACCGTGGATATCATCCATGCTTTTGGTGCTGGGCCTCCCTCCTACCATAGCAAAATCCATCAATCCCCTGCTGTGCTGCGCTTTTGCTGCACCTGTGATCGTACTGGAGCTCAAAATATACGGCCAGTGGTTTTCTGGAGGGGAGAGGATGTTGTCCAAGGTCTCCAATCCCTCCACATATCTATCTATTGTCGGAAATTTTGTGGGCGCAATGCTGGCAGCAAAAGTGGGATGGAAGGAGCCCGCGAATTTCATGTTTGCCGTAGGATTGGCCCATTATACAGTGTTGTTTGTGACGTTATATCAGAGATTACCGACCAATCTAGCAGTGCCCAAAGATCATCATCCCACATTCTTCCTGTTTCTGGCAGCTCCGAGCACCGCCAGTGTTGCGTGGGAAGCCATCTCTGGTACTTTCGGACCTGCCTCAAAAATACCATATTTCCTATCTCTCTTTCTCTTTGCATCTATGGTGAGTTCTTAACCACTTATTGCAGCTGGCATCTTGAATTTCATGTCGACGGAGTGCTCATTGAGGTTGTTGTTGTTTGTTTCAACAGGTTGTTCGCATAAGATTCTTTGCGGGATCCAGGTAAACTCTACATAGATTTCGTCTTATGTTTAACTTCTGTCTTCACCGGGGCTGTATTTTTGTTTCTCTCTTTTGAATATTCCCTTTTCTATTCGACAGATTTTCCGTAGCATGGTGGGCATACGCCTTCCCAATGACTGCCGTGGCAATTGCTTCAATCAGATACACGGATGAAGTGCAAAGTTGTATATCCAAAGTAATGGCCATCGTTTTCTCCGTTATCTCAATGACCACTATCGGCGTTCTTGTCATAGCAACTCTTATCCACTATTTTCTGTATGGACACGGAATCATTCCTCTTAGGCAATGCCTCGGCTCAGCCAACAAGAAGAGAAAGATATGCAAAATCACTTCTCTACCATAGGAAGTTCGGGATTCCAAATTCTTTGTTCAGAAATCCAACTTCAATATCTGCTCCAAATCAATGGATCTGCTCCAAATCAATGGATGTGATTGATATTGTATCAGAACCACAATCTAGTTTTCATTGATACTCATTCCTACACTGTACAAAGGCAGTTGGAATTTTTCAGTGCTGGGATGAAAGCCGATGTTATTGCTATTGCTAAAATAGTCATGGCAACTGTTCATTGTTCAATATACTAGCACAGCCGTTAACTCGCGGCTGAGAACGCCAAAAGGTATAAGGTATTGACTGAAAACCCATGCCCCCAATATAAAACGTATGTGGTAATTTGTAATTTGTCTGTGGTAATATTAAACTTTTGGCTGTACGGTTTAATACTACTTAATCATTTAAACATGGCATTTACATATCCTTACAGTAATTTTTTAATGTGATTAGGTAAATGTTAAAAAGTAAACATGTTAACTGATGCCTTGATAAATGCAAGAAAATTATGAATAATAAATCTGACCCATTGATTTTGGAGAACGACTAAGAATATGCCAGCATCTTCAATGCATAGCCATCAGATTAAAGTTTAAGGTTAAATAAGGTTAAAAGATTATTAATTGTGCCCATTGTCAATAGGTGTAGGCAAATATTCTTCATACAAATCCAAATCGTAACAAGTTAAGTATCTATACCTAATCTATAGCTAATCAATATATAATTTAAAGTAACAAATGGACAATCATTTTACAATGAAATATCAGGTCTGCAATATTCTTATCACAGTGCAACAATGGACGGTGGGAACTAGCCAGTGTCAAAAGGACCTGAACCCTTTTGTAGTACACCCGTATTAATTTAATTGCACTATCACAATCAAATAAAATATAGTTGTTGATATACCTAAGCAGGAAATAGAAAAGTGGAGCACACCGCCGGCTGAGAGTTTCTGGAAATGAAATAAAACGTGAAGCCAGCACAACGTTGGAATCTGGGATAAATAAAACGTGAAGGCAGCACAACGTTGGAATCTGGGATAGCATTGAAATGTTTGATAGATTTTTAATTTAAAACTAATGATTAACAGAATCCATTTTTCATTGGAATTTGATCAACTCAACTTGGAAGTACCAGGAAATACAATGTTTAAGGAATAATATTATCTAAATTTAAAATCCAATATTTTTTATTTGAAACTGTGCACACTCTTTAAAACCTTATAAGACAATTTTTAAAATTTCAATGATATTCTTTATTTCAAGATATAAGAAGGCTTTCTTTTCTTCTTTGCTTATAAGATATATAGTTTAGTAATGAATATGATGTTTTGAAGATTTATTTTCAATGCGTGTTATTTGAGAGTTATAGAGTTCATTAAAGCGGGCCAGTATCAAATGAAGTTTTTTTAGTTAAGATTGTTATTGTTTAAGTTTTTCACTGTTTTATATATATATATATATATATTTTTACTGGAATTCAGTTATAAAATTATAATTTTTTATTGTTTAAATTGTATTTTTGAATTTATAAATGATTTAATTTATTGAAAAAATTTTGAAACATTAAAATTATACCAAATTAACTACTAAAATATCCAAATCCAACAAATTCATACCTAATTTTCAACAAAATTTAATACAAAATATTAACAGTCCCACCTAATTGATCTATCACTCAACTTCCCATGATGTTGGTCCACAGTCTTTTCACTGGTCCCATAGAAGTCCTGGAATTTAGAAACCTGAAAGTATATAGTTTAAGTGCATTGAACAGAGACGTCTTATGAACGTCTGTCGGCTGCTTGTCAAGAGTTGACCAAAGAAGCATGCTTTTTTGGAACTTGCTTTCGCTTCATTATTTTCAAGGAATTTTCATTTCAACTCAATCGAAATTGGAAATCCCTCTTCTCTGGCCATATTGCGATAGGGCCGCTGAATCGTGCTATACTGAAATATCAGGAATAGTGATTGGAAAGGACGTCCTCTATTTTTTTTTACAAGAATTCGTGTATAACAGACAACTATGCTTAAACATGGCGCGTGCTATAAGGACAGGCAGATGAAGATGGAGGAATGGATTTTATAATTTGAAAATCGGGTACAACTGGTAAGAGGATACAGATTGATTTCGCAGATAGCCAAACGCTGATAATATGTGGTGTAAATTCAACTATATCTTATCCAACTTTTCGTTTTCATTTGGAAATATTTTATTTCTATTACATGTTATTCAAGATGTTGCTATAACTTCTTTTTGTGATGGGAATCGGCAACTACAACTCACTGCACGGAAGAGCACGGGTCAAGAGATTTCTTCCTGCCATTATCACTACAATCCTGCCCCAGCCTAGGCTAGAATTAGCACCATGAAGTGGCCTCATGCTTCCAAACAGTCGAATTATTGCTCTGCTATAATTAATAATATAAAAAGGAGAATTACTCTGCTATAATTAATAATATAAAAAGGAGAATTGCTACACAATATCTAAAATTAAAATTCATAGACAACTTATTTAAAAATACTAATTTTTCAAAAATTTAAAATCTTAGTAATAAAAAAATAGTTTTAGAAAATATAATTGTAGGAATAAAAAAATAATTTTAAAGAATACATTGTCTATTGAGTTTATTGGGAGGAATGATTCTTATTCTCCTCAATGTTTACTTGATTTATCTTAAGTAGTTGGGAAGAATGATAGCTATCCTCCTCAATGTGGAGATGTTGATTGGGTTTATCTTGTGGTTGAGAGGAATGATTCTTATCCACTAGTTTATCTTAAGTAGTTGGGAGGAATGATTGATATCCTCCCCACCTTGAAGATAGCAAAAACTAATTGGGAAGAATGATTATTATCCTCTCCACTTGGAACCTTATTAAATTATAAGATTTACTAAATATATACTAATTAAATATATAAATATGAAATTACTAAAAAATTAATAAAAATTTGTTAAGAATTTTTAATATTAATAAATAATATATAGTAAACTATTAGTTGAAGTTACGACATGCATATAACTAATGATATTAATATATAATATGTATACATTGTAATATAGATTTAATATTTAATATAAGTATATTGTCCCATAAGTGAAGGACATTGACGAAGTGTGTTGTTAAGTCACTCTCTCATGTTAAAGTCACATGTTCGAAACCTAAAAAATTCAACCATGTTAGGGGTTGGTGTGGCTCAGAGAGGGTGCGAACCCCGGGTGATTTTGACGACTTAGATGCTCCTGAGTCATAGTTTCTTGGCCAAAGGTTAATAGTCACAAACTAACAAACAAACAAAAAATATTTAATATAAGTATATTAAGAATATATTAATCTTTATATAATAATATATAATTAATCTTTATATAATAATATATATAGACTGTAATATAAATTTAATATTAATTTTATTATGATGATGATGATGATGATTAGCGTCCACTAAGATCTAATTGGTCTATCAGACCTTAAGAGGGTAAGTGATTACTTGTGATTCTTTAGAATTTTGTCTCTGTGTTCGAAAAGCATCAAGAGAAGCTTTCCAAGATCACCATATTTTTTTTGAGTTAAGAGTGTTAGGTATGTGTTATATTCTTTGCATGTGTGTGGGTGTGTCAGATACGACAACTGCGTCTGACGATCCCTTTTGCAGTGTGTGCCAGGCACTTTCCTCGGGGGGGGGAAGGTATGCCTCCCTGGTTACGCGCAGTGTTTGGAAACGGGGTTCGGGGCAGCGCCCCAAAATTTTTTTTTGGGCGGTTTTTGCTATTTTTAGCGGATTTGTAAATTAATCCCAAATTAAAGGATTAGGGTTTTGGTATCTACGGAATACCTAAAAACATTGTATATATTGTATGGAGAATGGTAAAATTCGATATAATGAAAATAAAAAAGGTTTTCCTGGTTGAGGGTTTCCGGTATAAAATCTTTGTGTACTCTGTGTATGAGCTATTGATTAATTTCTGTATTGCTTAATAATATATATGCATTGCTTTACTTCACAGGTTTAAAACTTACATGTGGTATCAGAGCTCGTTTATGGCTTCAGAGGGATGCCTTTGTTGCTGAGGGTTTGGCTCAGTCTTGATAGATCAAGTTTATCTTGGGTCTGTGATAAACCTGGGTTTAGTGGGAGATTTTGCAGTGGAGATTCGAGTAAAGAAAGAGGAATGGCGAGCTCATCTAAAATCGAGATAGAGAAGTTCAATGGCAAAAACTTTGAGCTATGGAAGCTCAAGATGGAGGACCTTCTTGTAGACAAAGAACAATAGATCACCGTGGATCCTGGTACACAAGCTACTGGTACACCATCTACAAGCACACAGGCTACTGGTACACAACCTACCAGTACACAAACTACTAGTACACCAGCTACTGATATGTCGAAGGAAGATTGGGACAAGTTGGACAGAAGAGCAAGGAGTACTATTCGACTCTGCCTGGCAGATTCAGTGTTGTTGAATGTCTCGGGAGAATCTACAGCCAAGGAACTATGGGATAAGTTAGGGAATTTGTATCGATCAAAGTCCCTGGTAAACAAGTTGTTTCTTCGAAAGAAGTTGTATCATCTTAGGATGGAAGATGGAGATTTTGTGATAGAACATCTAAATGCCTTTAATACTCTAGTAAGTCAACTTGGATCTGTTAATATTACGATTGCAGAAGAAGATAATTGTATTACTTTGTTATGTTCTTTTCCAGACTCTTGGGATAATCCGGTTGTAGCAATAGGTAGTACCACTCAATCTACATTGAAGTATGAGGATGTAGTTGCATCCTTGTTATCTGAAGAGATGAGGCAAAAAAGCATGGATGGTCACAACACAGATGCTTTATTTGTAAGAGATCTCAAGAGATGAGGCAAAAAGCATGGATGGTCACAATACGATGCTTTATTTGTAAGAGGTTTACCAAGATGTGAACCTGTGTAGTTTTCTCGATGGAGATCTAAATCTACGGTAGATCTCACCTCCCGTGAAAACTTTGAGGAAATACGAAGTGTGGTAAAACAGGCATTATAAGAAAGATTGCAAGTCTAAGAAGGTTGAAAACTAAAGGATCTCGATACTCTTCCACGGAGGTGAAATCATCAAGAAGGAGGTGATGTTTACTAGCATCTACAAGTATACATGAAAACCGGGATGTATGGTTGATTGATCTAAAGCATCATACCATGACTCTCAGGGAGAAGTTCTCAATATGTAAAATACGATGGTGGTAATTTATTCCTTGGAGATGACTCGATAGCAAAAAAATTGGGACATGGAAGGGTTGTTGTTGCTGGTAACCATAGGCTGATTTAGAACTTTCCCTCGGGTCTCTATATCTCAAACTAGCCAGAGCCTAATATCCTCAGGAAGGCTGAGTGGTGATGCATGAGTGAAAAATGTATTTGAAAATAATACTTGCAAGATGGTACAAGGAGCACAGGTTGTATGGAGTTCATTGTGGAACTCTGCATGTTGTTGGGAATAACTTATACTACTGGGTGTAATAATTATGTTGTCCTCGGAGCGTAAAATGAATGAGACAAGACCAATACTATCCTAAAAGAAGACCATGCTTCGTGGCATCAAAGATCAAGTATATTGAGAAAAGGGCCTTCTTAACACTACAAGAAAGGTAAGGATTGAAGGTATGTCTAATTGTGACTGGATTTGATTTATGAAAAATTGGATATATGGTGAACATAATCGAGTAAGATTTCCGTCTGGTGCTACAAGAGCAAGGGATCTTAGAGTTGATACAAAACGATGTGTTTGGACCTGTTCCTCGTCGATCCCTTGGTAAATCTGTGTATTTTGTTTCGTTCATAGATGATTTTCAAGGAACATGTGGATTTACTTTCTTAGAAATAAATATACATTACGAATTTAAAGAGTTTGGCCTGCAGAAAACGCATATAGAATAAAACAAAGGTATTGAGAACAGAGCACGGGTGGAGGAGCCATGGAATGAATTTGAAGAATTATGCAAGAAGTGTGGTATAAAAAGGAAAAAATACTACTCCATAAACACCTCAAAAAAATGTTTTTTGAAGAAAGGATGAACATGAAAATCAAGGAGCATTCTTAGTCGTGTCAAGTTAGGACATGAATTATAGGCAAAGACAATGGATACTACATGTTACCTAATAAATAAATCACCTACATCGAAGTTGGTTGATAAAAATCCACATGAAGTATGGTCTGGAAAGAAACCCTCTTCAACATCTTAGATAGTTTTGATTGTGGATGCTTTATGGCTAGCTGTTCCAAAGGAAAATAGGAGGTTTAGATAATGTGCCAAAAAAGTGCATCTTCATTGGTTATAAAGATGGTGTGGAAAGTTGAGGCGCTTGGGAACCTGTAAACCAAGAAAATTGTTTCATGCTGAGATGTTGTTTTCAGAGGGGTAAAATATGTTTCCAAACATGATTTCCTACCAATGCAAGATGAACTCGAGAAAATAGAGCTTGATTTGGATGATGCAAAATCAATCATCTGAAGAAGAGGGCTAGAGTAGCTAAGAAGAAGAAGAAGAAGAAGAAAAGAACCCCATAATTCTGTGATTGGAGATCATCGAGAGATAGAAGGCAACCAGAAGGTATATTCCACCTGATTTATGTTCCACTTTTCTTTGTCTATTATTTATGACGATCCTAGAACTGTCAGGAAAGAAATGGATTCAGAGGATAGTAAACTCTATAAGAATGCCATGGTTGCAGAAATGGATGTCTTGGATAAGAATGAGGTATGGGAGGAGAGATTCCAAATGGAAGAAAATCGGTTGAAACAGCAAATGGTTGTTCAGAAGAAGTTTAATTTACAGCAGAAGTGGAGAAATACAAAGCCTGTTTAGTAGAAAAGGGTTATTCCCAAGAGGAATCTGAGCTATGAGATTTTTCTCCCGCTGTTGGGTTAACTTCTATTAGATTTCTTTATCTATTGGTCATTGCTTTTGATCTTGAAGTATCAAATGGATGTAAGACAATATCTTAAGCATGGGATCCGAAGAAGAAAGTCTACATGAAGTATCTATAAGGCTTTGTAGTGAAGGGAAAGAAACAGGGCTTAGTCTATAAAACTAAAAAGTCACTATACTGGCCCCATAATCACCCAGGATGTGGTACCAAAAGCTCTGATTACATTACATCCTTGGATTGGGATTTGAAGAAGCAGGGATGATCACCTGCAGCATATCTACAGGTTGGTAATCACTTCATTTTATGTAGTGTTGTATGTTGACATGTTGTTGGTAGGAAAATAATAATGGATGTTATCAAGGAGGTGAAATCCGAGCCTTATCCTCCAAATTTGATATGAAGGATCCTTGTTGCTAACTCTATTATGGGAATGGAGATTAAGAGATCGTGCAAACATGAAACTCCTCAAGTTAACCAAAGAAAATATGTTTAAACGACATTGCAGAGTTTGAATATGCATGGAAGTAAAACCAAGGTTCCTATTCTTATAGGTGTAAAGTTATTCAGAGATCAAAGGTCCCAAGACACAGAAGAAGAAGAGGACATGTCCCATGTTCCATATGCTAGCAGCTTGGCATACTGATGTATGCAATGGTTTGCACTAGACCTAACATTGCACATGCATGGGAGTTTTGAGTAGTTATGGCCAAAACCAGAAGGACATTTGGATAACAGAAACGAGGGTCTTCTGTGTATTCCTGGCACTACTCAAATATGGATTGTGCTACTACGAAGAGCAGGATTGTATAGAGTGGTGGAAATACATGGATCTGTTGATGCAGAATGGGTTGGGGATTTGGATCACAGAAGATCTATAACTGGGTATGTGTTTAACCTACTTGGAGGAGCAACTCAATCTGATGAGAAAGACAGTTGTAGTGGCACTCTCAACCATAGTAGTCAATACATGTTCACTCACAAGGCAAGCAAGGAAGGTAATATGGTTGGCAAGATTGTAACCCATTTGGCCAGGCTAACAAGGTTGAGATTAGATCAGGATAAATGAGTGCAATATCCCCGCAAAAGAACCCACCTTTTCATTCCAAGACAAAGCATATCGATGTTCAAGATCACTTTGTGAGAGACATGGTCATAAAAGAAGGTGTTGTCGGAAAAGGTTGATTAATTTTAAGAATGATGCAGATTCATTGACAAAGTCCACGAGCACATAAAAGTTCTTCTCAGAAGAGTACTAAATGCGCCTGTTGCCTCGATGACTGACTATATAATCCTTAGATCCTCGATGCAGCAAGGAAAACAACGAGTGGGAGAATGCTGGGTATGTTTTATATCCTTTGCATGTGTGTGTGGGTGCTAAAAGGCCTGGGAGCACATAACCGCTATCTGATGATCCCTTTCTACCTAGACTGGCCGCGGTGCACGGACACTCTCTCTAGGGGTCCTGTATGTCCTCTCCTGGGTTACGATAATGTCGGCAATCTGCAACCGTGGTCGACAGTGGTCTCGGCAAATACTCTAATTTTTTTAAATGTTTTGCTATTTTAGCGGATTTGTAAATTAATCAGATTAAGGGATTAGGGTTTCTTTGGGCATCTACATAATACTTAAAACATTGTATATATTGTATGGTGAATGGTGAATTTGATATAATGAAAATAAGAAAGGCTTCCCGGTTGAGGGTTTCCGATAAAAATCTCCTGCGGGTAATTGTATGAGCCATTGATTAATTCTATGTATTGCTTAATGAATCTATATGCATTGCTTTACATTTCACAGTTTTAAAACTTACAAAGAGGTTAGGAAGGCTGATAGTGTGATCAATATTTTTAAAAATGAGATCTAATATGCATATAGGTTGGACAATCTAAGAGAAAGGTTTTCATATTCAATCCTCTTAGTGTGTCACAAAGGTGACACACTCTTTCCATCCTACATGCTTTAGGAATTGAACAACGCCACTTCTTACTCATGGAGCTATTAGAATTTGGTTCTTATCTTTGAAGTAAATGCCATTTTTCTTTACACCTGGCAAAACATATAGATAATTTTTATCTTATATATTATGGTTGATTACACTTTCTATAATAATTTTTTTTTTTTCCTCTTTCTCTTTATCACACTACATTTTTCCTTAAATTTTGATTTGACTTTTTTTTTAATAGTATCTTTATTCTGCAAAATGGTTTCCTCCACGATTCCCCAATAGTTTAGCCAACCATCCTAGCTTGAGCAGATGGTGGTTATGACTTGATTTTAAAGCAATTTTAGGTAGCCTCTTCTCTTCCATGTTGTTTAACTTGTTTTTATACATTGTAATATAAATTTAATGTTTAAAAAATTAAAAGTCAGATAAAGAATTAAAATATTATTGTAATATAAATTTAATATTTAAAAGATTAAAAGCAAGATAAAGAATTAAATTATTATTTATTATGATGGATGTTTTTGTTTACTTCATTTGTTTAATTTATTTTAGTTAAATAAATTTTATTTATCTTCAATCAATTTTCATTTATTTAAATTAATTTTTATTTATATAATTTAATATAAAACTAATTACTTTAATTGATAAATTATTTTGAATTAAATAATTTAAAAATAAATTTTTTTATTACTTTATAAATATTATGAAAATGGTATATAATATATCTATATAAATTAAGCATTTAGAAAGAAAAAAATTATCATTTTTTTAATTTACTTAAAACACTTTATATAGGAATAAAACTAAACAAAATCCAACTATGTTAAAGGTTGATGTAACTCAAATTGAGTATCATAAAAAATATTTATCATTAATTATATTATTTTTTCAATATTATATTATTATCATAATTATTTTATATTATTTTTTAATAACTGTTTTTTACTAAAACTGAAAAAAGCTCCAAAGACTCCAATAATAGATTTCTTCGTTCAAACCAAACCTGGAAAAGACTCCAAGGTATGTATGTGTATTAGGGCATTATCATGTTGTCTTCATTCAAACCTTGATACTGTTTTGATGTGACGTCAAATGCATGCTCTAATGAAAGACAGAGCAGAATAACTCAACCAACATGTTAGTGTTGGAATCCATATTGAAATTGGTTTCCAATATCCAACCAACTACCTAACATTGAATACTATTGCAAATGGATTATAGATAATTGTACCTGAATTGCTTTTAGATTAAATGGCCTACAATCCACTGTCCAGCACTAACGTTTGCCCCAGCACGTTTGCTTTTGAAATATAAAATGTAAATGACAGCATTGTACTTCCAAACCTTTCATATCACTGTCATGACCTCAACGTGTTAAAATGGAGTAACGGCTGGTATTGAAACTTTTGATCTGTACTGTAGTGAAACGAACAAAATCACATTTGAGAACGGCGATAGTGCATTGATGACTGTGTGCTTCGTAGGAGTCCACTCTGCTTTCGTTGTGCCCGCCAGCCCAGCGGCCGTCCAGAGACTCTGCCAATGTAAGCGTTCAGCACAGCCAAGATGAGATCGTTCCATAAGAACAATATTCTTCAGTATTTTGAGTACCAGTTAATATTCTTCAGTATTTTGAGTACCAATTAATCAAATACGGAAGGAATTATACCTTTCTCGTCTACAAGTTGATGTCATCCAGCTGCCTTGTCTCACATCAGCGTCAGCATCCGTCCCAGAAAATCTGGATTCTGTACATCTACAAGTTGATGTCATCCAGTGTATCTGCTGGTCTCTGTACATGCATCTGCCTTTTCTCACAATCAAATAGGGAGTGGGATAATTTGGGAACAATTTTATTTTTTGAGTTATTTTGTGGCAGGTTTTTTATTCGATCAATTTAGAATTTTGATCCATTTTCTGAGTATCTAGGTTGATTTAAAATGGGACAAAACTTTGAATAAGATTTTAAAATACATAGAACTTTGATTCATGAAAAACTCAGATTGCCTCTGAAAATCGTCCATTATTTTTTAGCTGAAAAACGAGATTGCTCCCCAATTAACCTACCCATCATATACATAGGGAAGAAATTACTCCATCAAATACATAGGGAAGGAATTAGAGATGTTGCAGATCAGCATCAGCATCGATCCCAGGGAATCTTTTTCTATGACATGCGCTTCTCATCACTTGACAAAAACAAAGGGGAAGTCTTCGGTGTTGGACATCGTAACTACCAATATTTCCAATTCCCAGATATCTTGGACTGCTAATAAACAGGTTTATGTTGAAACCTGCATATCTAATTTCCCTAAACTTATACGAATTGTAAGCTTTATGCATTTATGGTATTTTTCAGGTTTTATGCATTTATGGGTAACTTGGACTTGCTTCAAGAGGTTCTTGTAACTTGTAAGGTCTTGCGTCRACACCAAACGGCATAATTACCTTCATGCGGTTCGACACAGAGAACTACCGTATATACCTCGCGCCCTGTAGCCAGCCACCTCTTTGGAAAATACTGGACGAATCCTCATCATTACATTTCTGGCGAATCGGGCATTCATCGCATATGGCACTCTGGTTTTTTACCCTTGGATACCTCACTTATCCACTCGAATGCATCGTAGATATTATCCATGCTTTTGGTGCTGACCTCCCTCCCACCGTAGCCAAACCCATCAATCCCCTGCTGTCGCGTGATCGTACTCGAGCTCAAAATATGGTGCAACTGGTTTTTGATAGATGGGAGGGTATAAACTCATAAACACACACGAATTACACAAATAAGTTGCGGCTCTAAAACTTCAATTGATTTCATTACTTACACAAAGAAGATATATATACACAAAAACTTTGACAATGTCTCTATGGACTTACAAAATTTATACTTATTGGTCTAAGTCTCAACTAGGCTTACACCATTTGAGATCAATTCAAAAAATTTGTTTTACCGTCTTTATTTGTACAACTTATTCTCAGCTCTATATTTTATAAGTTTTTTCTTCCTTTTGCTTTCAGCTTTATATTCTGCAAACTTTTTCTTCTTCTCCAGCTTCAGCTTTACTCTGGTCTTCTTCCTCGGCTTCAATTTTACTCAGATATTCTTCTTTAATGTTTTCTCATCTTCTTTGTTGTCGTTTTCATCTAGTTCTTCTTTTGCATCTGCTTGTACTTCAGCTATTGCTGATGTGAACATTTTAACTTCAACAAATCTGATAGTTTCCTCGATTTTATATTTAACTTTTTCCTACCCACTTTCATTTAGGTGAAGAGAGATAGTAGAAATGAAGCAAGGTTGGACTTGGGTATCACTTTTGGAGGCGTGACAGATAGCATAGTGAATTTCATGCCGACAAAGGCGCGGGAGTGCTGATTGATGGTGTCGTTTTGTTTTGTTCAAAATATTGTCGGCATAAGTTTATTTGCGAGACCAGTGCATACATTTCGCGGAGGCTCTTCTGCCATCATGAGGGTTGGATCTTTCGTTTTATCTTTTATTGAATAGATTTTCCGTAGCAGGGTGGGCATACACCTTCCCACTGACTGCCACGGCCATTGTTTCGATTAAACCCTCGGATGAAGTGCAAAGTTTCATACCCAAAAATATGAAGGCATCGTTGAATCTTCAATTTAGCAAAACAGATCTGGTCTTCAGTGTCATATCTAGTTAATTGCATGACTTGTTTCCAAATTTAATCAATCACATGCTTTTCAGATTTGATTAATTACGTTCGATTGTCATAAACTATTCAACGACATGCATAAGTTTATTTTTTTTTAGATTAACTGAACCAATTTGTGTGAATAAAATGTGATGAGAACAGTTGCTTCATTGATCATTGCAACAACCGTTTCGGGTCTGTTTCTTAGTATTGCTATTTAATTGCTAGTTGAAATTGGATACCTAGTGTCCACTAATCAGCGTACTTACAACATATGGATGCAAGTTCTAAGAAATTAATTGAAAAAACCGCAGAAAGGCACTTTTCTATATTCAGCGAGCTGTGCATGACTCGATTTTTTTCGCTAGTATTATGGGGATTGACTCGATTTTTTTCGCTAGTATTATGGGGATTGTAAATTCAACGAGGTCTAATGGAGAGACCTTGATATAATCATGGTTGCGGTGGAGGAATTCATTACTTACCATTGAAGAGCTGATGGGTAACTTAATATGTATGAGCAACGAATGAATGAATAGGTTTGTAGATCGAATTTCTCTAGATCATGCATGTAAATCACAATCATATGAGAACAAAGCACTTTTCTGTAGAAGAATCTTCGTCATATAGAGGTGGAAGATCTAAAAGAGGCCGAGGCAAAAGAAGTAACAATAGCTTTGATGGAAGTAATTGGTATTTTGGTAAATCCCTAATATTAACAAGCATAGGGCTAATTTTGTTGAAGAAAATGAAGACTAATTTCATTGAAGAAAATGAAGAGAAAAATGCTATGTTTTTCACTTGTAATATGGTTGAAGAATTGTTTGGTCATTAGACACTTTTCACTTGTAATATGGTTGAAGAATTGTTTGGTCATTAGACACTTTTCACTTGTAATATGGTTGAAGAATTGTTTGGTCATTAGACACTGGTTGTAGCAACTATATGATATGGAATAGGAAGTGATTTTTTAGCTTGGACAAATTAGTTAATTTCAAATAAAGATTGAAACAAGACAAATATGCTTGTAATGGGTAAAGACATCATTTCAATTAAGACAAAGCATGGTAAGCAAAAAAATTGCTTATGCAACACCAAGCAATTTGTTTTTAAACCGTTTGTATAATAAACATTAGAATATGGAGTTGTTCTTGAAAATAACAAGTGTGTTATATATGATAAAGCTAGTAGTAACAAAGTTATTGTAGCCGTGTCGAAGAAATAAATGTTTCACTTAATTCTTGTAAATGGAATTCCCAGTTTTGAAAGTTTTCCTAAATGATGAGTTTTGGTAGCAGCATATGAGTTTTGGATATCTAAGTTTTTTAAGGTTTGTGTTTACTTTACAAGAAACATACGGTGAATGGATTGTGGATGATGAAGTAGAAGAATTAGGTATGTGAAAGTTGTATTCTTAAAAAATTATACAAAGATTATTTTCCAATTGAAAGATGATAGAGGACCAAAACACCTCTTAGTTGGGGCATGCAAATATTTATCGTCCACTACCTTCTATGTAGGTGCAAGTATTTCAATACTTTTATTGATGATTTTAGTAGAAGGATATGGATATTATTTTACATATAAACCAAAATATTTTAGTATTTTCAAGCGATTTAGGGTTATTGCAGAGAAACAAAGTGGTTGTTTTCTAAAAATGTTGCATACAAATAAAGGGGGATAATTTATTTCTCATGAATTCCAAAACTTTTGCAAAGAGATTGGAATAAAAAGGAAATTGACAGCAAGTTATGCTCCTCAACTTAATAGAGTAGTGGAATGCAAAAATAAAACATGGTTGAAATGGTGCACAACATGATTAAGGCCAAGATCCTTCTGAGCTTTCTTTGGGTAGAAGTTGTAGCTACTTTAGCATACTTATTGAAAAGTGTCCTACAAAGAGTATGAAGGGCATGGCTCCACAAAAGGCTTGTAGTGGAAGAAATCCAAGTGTGGCTCTTCTAAAGTGTTTGGATGCATTGCATATTTCGTATTCCCAAGGATAAGTGACAAAAATTGGATGATAAGAGTGAAAATAATATCTTTCTTGGCTATAATGGGGAGATATTTAGGGGTTATAAGTTGTATAATCCATTGACTAAAAACATGATTTTTAATCTTAATGTAATTTTTAATGAAGGGTGAGAGTGGCAATGAAAAGAAGATGTAACCGAGGAAAAATGAACAATTGTGATGGTAGAGTCATCACAAGATGACATCTCTCCCCTTCCCACAAACTCTAGAAACAATTCATGGTTTTTTTGGTACTCAAGTTTTTCCTTCAAAGATGACTTCACTTCAAGTGCACATTCATCATTAAATCCAAGTCCTCCAAGAAAGGTAAAAAACCTCATTTTTTTTTTAAACCAAGTTATTATGAAGATGCAATCAATATATTTTGACATAAAGTCATGTATGTTGAAATTGATGCAACAGTTTTGTAAGAGGGCACATGTGAAAGGGTTAATTGGTTGATCTCACTCAACCTAATCAAGGTACATATGTCATAGGAGTCAAATGGGCGTAGATAATCAAGTTATGGTAAATGGACTAGTTGATATAGCTTGATAAGAAAGGGTTGTACTCACAAAATCTAGTTATAGATTACAATGAAACTTTTGTCATTGTAATCTATATTGATTGCATCTTCATATTAACCAAGTTATTATGAAGATGCAATCAATATATTTTGATGTGAAGTCATGTATGTTGAAATTGATGCAACATTTTTGTAAGAGGGCATGTGAAAGGGTTAATTGGTTGATCTCCCTCAACCTAATCAAGGTAAGGATGTCATAGGAGACAAATGAGTGTAGATAATAAAGTTATGGTGAATGGATTAGTTGATAGTTACAAGGTTAGCTTGATAACAAAGGGTTGTACTCACAAAAATTGGTTATAGATTACAATGAAACTTTTGTCATTATTGCAGGATTACATATTGTAACTACTATTTTGGTAGCAACAACTTAAGTTAAAAGGAAAGCTTTCCAATCAGATGTCAAATCAATATTTTTGAATGATGTCTTGGATAAGGAAGTATGGAAGTATTTTTGAAGTAGAAGCAGTAACTAGGTTCAAGAACATAAAGTTTACAAGTTGAAGAAACCTTTATATGGACTTAGGCAAGCTCCAAAAAATTAGTATGCAAAAATATATTTAAGTACCTTCATAAAAGTGGCTTCAACAAAAATGCAATTGAACCAATTCTCTATGTCAAGTAAAACCTTAAGAATGATTGTTGATTATATGCTTACATGTAGATGATTTGATTTACACTAGAAATAGTGAGTTGTTGGTGAATGATTTTAGAATAACGAAAACATATTTGAGTCTAAAAAATTATTTCCTTTACATGGAGGTTAGTCAATTCATTGATTGAATTTTTATGGCAAGGAAAAAATATAGATTACTTGCTTAACAAGTTTAAAATTAAAAAACATTGTAAATAAGTTAATACACCGGTTAGTCAATTTATTGATTGAATTTTTATGGCAAGGAAAAAATATAGATTACTTGCTTAACAAGTTTAAAATTAGAAAACATTGTAAATAAGTTAATACACCTACAAACTTGGGTGAAAAACTAAGTAAAGATGATGAAAGCAACAATTTATGTCAAATGTATCTCACTGCCACTAGGATAGATATAATATGTCTGTGAATTTAATTTCAAGATTTATGCAAGACCCCAGTGAAATACATTTCTTGCAGCAAAGAGAATACTCAAGTATGTCAATGGTGCACTCCATCCATGACTCTCATTTGGTGGGATACATAGATAATGATTGGGCATGCCAGTGTGTAAATATGCTTGATCTCATGATCTAATTATCAGGAATGCTTTAAAATTATAAACATGAAGAATATTTGTTGGAAGTTGGACGTCGTCCTTTTCAAGGAAAGTTTTTGTCCATAACGGATAACTCTGCTTAGATAGGGAGCGTGCTATACAGACACGCAGATGAAGAGTCAGAATGCTTTAAAACTCGGCGAGCAATATCTAGCCTGCTGCAGAGTCTTAAAGACTCTGTCAGCAGGCTATCCATCCATGTTACCATGGAGCATGAGCATTTAGCCGCCACCCTCGAAGTTCGTGTTTAGTTCGACAACCTGCACTGGGAGCAATCCCTAGCCGCCTTACTCCGGTGTCCATACTCTGACGCCGGTGGTTCCTTCGTGGTGCGGAACCCTTAATATATGTCATGCCATGCATGCATCTCATATGGATACCATCGACCAAATCTTAGCGTACATCGGATTAACGTGACTGTGACTGCACTGACATACTAAGACCTGTCGCATGTACAACAAGCGCCCAAAATTTTGAAATTTAAACTATCGCGCTCTCCATTGGAAAGAAATCTGCAATGAAAGATGAAGTTCGTTCTACGTCATACAGTCTTTTTTGAGTGAAAGTTTGAATTAGACCAGTGGGGAGAGCGTTGGGAGTTTGTTTGATATTTGATATTCATGACAATATTATACATTTGCTTGCAAGGTAATCACAATAATTATACGATGTAATTGCATATATTTTTGTTAGTTTATGATGCAGTAGGCGCGCTTAGAGAAAGGATTGGATGCCCAGTAGCAGAAGACAATTCGTTCAGTAGTTTCACATTAATGGCGAAAGANAAATAAAAAAGAATTTAAAATTTAAATAAAATTAAAATTAAAATATTTTAAAATCCTCTTTGTGTAAATGTAAATCTTTAATTACAATATCAAATTTCTTAATTAAAATATGAAATATTAATTTAAATACTAAAACATCAAACTATGTTACTAGGTGAAATACCACGTCACTAAAACTGTAGGGAAAATACCACTTTCAATGGAGCATTGTCTTTGGAGATGCATCACTTTTCGTTAGAACTTTATCCATTAAAATGTTTTGGACTCCTTTCTTTTTAATAGAAATTTATCCATTAAAATGTTTTGGATTTTAAAACCTTTTATTTATGAATATAACTCTTAAAGAAGAACATTATTGTGTAAATTATTCAAGGTACTTATAGGAAATGGAATTTATAAACTTTATGAATATGAATCTTTTGGTTTCAAGATTTGATCTTGTGATTTGATCTGTATAATTCAAAACACTATTGAACTATTTAAATCAATTTCCATTTAGGTTCTTACTAATATTGATTAGCCTTGGTACAATTCTTAAATGGCTCTTGTCCTTTTTTTATTAATTAATTAGTACACAATCCTTTCATGACATAGATGTTAGAGATAATTGAGAAATAAATATATTAGGTGGTTATAGTTGTAAGGATTATGATAGTGATAGGGTTGTTAGGTGGATGAAGATAAGGTTAAAAGTGAGCCCTTGATCCATTTATCAAGATCAATGGATGAAGATAAGGTTAGAAGTGAGCCCTTGATCTATTTATCAAGATCAATGGACCAAAATCCACTCATGTATGTAATAAAATAAAGAGTAGTTGTGTGCTTTGAGTGTTCAAAATTGTTCCTTTGTCATTCCTCTTATTTTTTGTTTTGGTACTGAGCTCAAGACAAGGCACTCCAACAATTCACAATTCACTAGAAAAGGAGGTGTGAGTGACAGAGTCACCATAGAGAAACTAGGAATCAAACCATCAGTTTCTAAGAATGAAGAGAGATCGTGTTGTGTTTGAACATAAAGGAGTTGTTGTTACTATTTGTTGGATTCATTGTGTGTTAAAGAGATACAAGATTTCAACAGATGTTTCTAATTGAGGAGTTGCAACAATGTCTACAAGTGTGAAGCCCACAAGCTAAGATCCCTTTAGATATGAAATTTCTACCTATAGAAGTGGTAATTCAAGTAGTTCATTAGAAAATCATTGTGTTGCAGGTCTTTCATTTTCCTGCTTGTTTATTAGCCATGTTGAATTTGATAGATTCTTATCTAAATGTTCATTCAGTAAATTAGATGGTTTAAATTATGAGATGTAAATTTTAATGGAAGGTCACAATATTTGGTCAACTATAATTGGTGATTAAGTCAAACAAGCTAATCCTCAAGCCTGTAGTCATAGATTGGGAGAAAAGAGAAATTATGATTAAAATTCTCTTAAGATGTCTATGAACGATAAC
>SNQJ01S0021718.1:56579-76489 GCA_010110895.2 Picea sitchensis | reverse complement strand
TGTATATGTGCATTTACGGAAGCCAAAATGCGCATATACGGAAGAGAGCTTTTGTATATGCACATTTTGGCTTTCGTAAATCTCTCTTCCATATATGTGCATTTTGGCTTCCGTAAGTGTCAGAAGTCAAAATGCGCATATACAGAAGACAAAATGTGCATATACAGAAGAGAGCTTCCGTATATGCGCATTTACAGAAGGCAAAATGCGCATATACAAAAGCTCTCTTCCGTATATAGAGCTTTCGTTGTGGAACTGGTTGTCCTAATGTGTTGAGGAACCGGTTGTCCCAATCTGAGACAATGGTTTGTGGTACTCCAAAATGTACCCACACTCGTTCGAAGAAGAGATTGGCAGTGGCCTCTGTTGTGATGCTCTTCTTGCAGATGGCCAAAATCGTCATCTTGGAAAATCAATCAACAAACAAAAAAACATAATCATTTCCCTTCTTGGCTGAAGGAAGGCCCGACATGTAGTCCATCGATATGGATTCCTAGGGCTTGTCAGGAATAGGAAGAGGGGTGTACATTCCTTGTTTCTTAATGGTTGGTTTGGCAATGACGCAGGCCATGCAGGACATGATATACTTGCTGACATCATGTCGAAGTTTCAACCAATAGAAATATTGTTGCAACACCGCCACTATATTTTCTATGCCAAAGTGTCATTCCACCCTATTGTAGTGAGACTCCCAAATGCAAGTTTTCTTGCTCACTTGATGGCACGCAGAGATGGCCCAGAAGACACAACAACCTCTCTTGAAGATAGAAATCAGTGACAATTTTGTTTGTGCCCAACATATGGTAGGTAGTGGTGAAGTTAGGATCTCTCTCATAGAGTTGGGTCCATCCAATGGGCTCATGGCCACATGAGTGTAGCACCGTGGTTAGTGTTGCAACTGAAGGTTGACTGAGGTAGTGGGCGACATAGTTCATGCTCCTTGTCTTATACATGATGTTGAGATTGAATCTGACTAATTTCAATGGAGTATGCAATCCATGGGCTCTAAAGACTACGAGCTACCAAAACCATGTACCCAAGACCATGATTCTTGACCTAACTTCCCCCCTTCCCATGACCAAAACAGGCCAAACTTCCCTTAAAGTCAGGATATCTGGGAATACCACATGCTCCCCCCAAACACCTAGGTCTACATCTAGACTTTATCGGTGAAACTTAAACCCATAGAATACATGCCTAATTGGGTATTACAGTGGTATGTCCATTTGTAACTTTGCATTCAAAACCTCAGCCTTTCCATTGCTTTAACCTCCATCACCAACAACTAGCCTAAATTTCCATAACACGCTTCAAATCTTCATAGCATGCTCCTCTTTGTATTCTTTGTAAATGAGAAGTTGTACCTTCGAAATGCGAGAGACATAATATTTCTTGACAACTCAACGACTCCATACAATGTCTCATTCTTGCAAAAGACGTGAATTCTCCCTTGGCTTCAGATCCCCAATTAGACCCAATTCTATATGTTTTTTGGTTATATCAGCCAATTCTACCACCAAGGGTGATGGAAACGACCCCTCCCCACCAAAAAAAAGTGGCGTTTGTTACTCTTTCCAATTGACAACATGGACTTGTTAATGATGCCCGAAAGGGTCTTCTCATCTAGAAAGTTTGAAGGTCCCCAGGTGACAACTCACAGTGTGCATCACGTCCTTCATGAGATCAAAAGGATCTTCCCTAGCATGCACGTATATGAAACTTCAGAAAATCGAACCATAGACCCATAACCCCTCATTCTAAGAGGTTGCATTCAATCATACCCACATCTGTGCCCTACACAATTTGTCACAACTTAATAATACCTGTTCTCCTCATGGCGATCAGATTCCGCGAGATTTCTCCTCTACACACGAGCAACCCTCGACCATTTTTTCACAACCTTCACATCTATCTCTAATGCCACTTATTTGGATCGACTAATGAAAATTAAAAATAAGAATGAAGATAATCACATCTCACACTCGAGAGGGAACATAGGGGCAATGATATCCTTTATTGCTTAGTGAAAAATGGAGAAATGGTACAAAAGTCTCAAGAAATCACTGTGTCCTTTGAAGGATTAGCCCAAATTGGGAAAAATCACTTCCAATCCCTCTTCAAGTCTGACCCAAGAATTAATATTGTAGAGATTATAAGGTGGGAACTACTTTACCCCAGATTTGTTGACGAGGAAGGAAACAAAGACCTTTTTGCTGAAGTAGGAATGGAGGAACTTAAAGAAACTCTCCATAGTTTCCATAAAGATAAAAGCCTGGGTCCGGATGGATGGACAATTGAATTCTACCTAGGCTTTTTTTAGCTCATAGGACATGAGCTTCTTCAGGTGGAGGAAGATTCCAGGAGAAATGGGAGACTATATGCTCCTATAAATTCCACTTTCATTGCACTTATCCCAAAATCATACGAGGCAAAATATTTTGATGACTTCAAGCCAATATATTTATGAAACTACCTTTACAAAATAGTGGTAGGCCCTTGCTCCTTTGGGAGAGAGCCTATCTAAATGAGCAAGGGCCAGAGTCGATCGCAAAACATCCACAATGTTCCAACCATTTAGGTTTGAAGGGTCAAGGAAAGAGGCAATAAAATCAGAGCTGAGGGCATTATAATCAGGACCTGTAGGGGTGGGAAGATCTAGGAAAGGATAAAGGCATGAATGAAGAAATTTTGGATATAGGGGTGGGTAGATATAGGAAAGGATAAAGGCATGAACAAAGAAAGTTTGGATCGAGTTGTCATCAGCATCTAAGCCGACTAGAATGGAGTCAAAGAGTGAACAAGGGACAAAGGGAACTGTCAGAGACTAAGAGTGAAGAGAAGAACCTGCCAGTGGGAGGGGAGAATCCGCAGAAAAAACCACTAAATCGCTTGGAGAGAAAAAAACAACAAAGGTATTACAAACAACAATTTCATTTTATCCCAACAAAATCGTTAACATAATTTTGTGGAAAACAAAGAAAAACTATGTGTTATATTTACAATGAATTTGAAAAAACTTATACAAGATCAGTGAATTGTTGAGAGATTTGCATTCAAGTATTAATTACGTGTAGTGAACCTAGCTAATAAGTTTCAATTCCATTGGGATTTACTTCCATAACCCATGACTAATTGTTTTGTATTTTTTCCAAAGCCAATAGAGGAAATGACAAAAAATCAACCATACATTTCTTGTAATGGACATAGTGGCAAGATCTCAGGCTTTTCTCCTCCTCTATTCATCATCTTTTATTTATCCAATTGGTAAAATCATGAGGCGCGGTGTACAAATGAGCACAAAACACGCATGTGGTCCCTTAAAAATCGGTTATAGCAGGAACATGCATGCGTTCTTAAGAACTTGTGCATGCTTCTGCCGAAGAAGCTACGTGGCAAGCTGACTGGAGGTTCGACCCTTTCCATACCTATAGGATTAGAAACACGTGCACATTCCTGAGAACGCACATGCGTTCCTGTTGACCCCCTTGCCACATTTTCGTCCACCAACTTTGTGCACACACCCTTATTCCTCCTGTTTATGACTATTATGATCTTGGGAATGCTTGGAAAAGTTGTTTGTCTGTTTATGTGACATATTGGAAAATATGACTCTATTTGATAAGGAACAATTCCTGAAGTTTCCAAAGTTTGTAGAAATTAACTTTGATAACTGTAGTGGTTTGGAGGGATTGCTAGGAAATATATGAAATTCAACTTCCTTGGAGAGGTTGTATATCACTAATTTCCATCTTATCCAAAAATTATTGATGACTTGGGTAGGTTAAGGTCACTTATCTTGTTGATATTGTCTTCATGTCCAAGCTTGTCAATGCTTCCTCTTTCCATTTGCAAACTTCAACAACTATAATTTCTTGATATTCTCTGTGCATGTCTTTGAAGAACCTTCCAATGGAATTTGATCATCTATCAAAGTTAAATATGTTGGACATGAATGAGTACTTGTCTGTAGGAAAAAGAGCTTGCAATGAGTTGAAGACAAGATGCAAGCCTATAGGAGTTGCAACAATGGGAAAACCCTCAAACTAGAGAAAACATTTAGCAGGAAAGTGGCACCCTAGGGAATTTGCAATGGAATATAAACCTTGCAGTTTAATTGATGTTGATGTGTGTACCATTTCAAGTTCTCTTTCTCTTTGTAGGCTAACTCGGGAGCAATCTTCCCTCCCAGAGTTGGCTAACTCGGGAGCAATCTTCCCTCCCGAGCCTACTCCCTCTGGAAGGTAGATTTCCAAGATGTGGCACTATCCCTTGACAATGTCAACATTCTGTAGTGCTTGTCCCATCCACCTGATGATTTCCTTGTCCCATCCAAAATGTTTTTCCATATCTCGTCGATCGACTGAAATTTGAATTTCAAATTTAGATGGGCGCGCTTCATTTGAATCTGTTTGGAAGGAGTAGATAATAATGGATACACGCTTCATTTCCAGATAGGTTCAAATGAAGCGTTCCCATCGGCCCTATGCTACCAGATTATTTTCTAAGCAGCCAATATCTCACCATGCCAACAAATCAGATATTCTTAGATAATAAAATTAACATTGGGTTTAGAAGAAAGTGCGAAGCCATTTCTATGGGCGCTAAGAATCCCATTTTCCGATGAGAAAAATCCCACCCTAGAGGGCTTTTACAGGTGAACAGAGCATGAGGCTGAATAGTAAGCGGATGGACAGATAAGTTATCCATCCTTTCACACCCTTCTGTGGGGGATTTGATTACTCATTGTGGTTGGAACTCTACGCTTGAATCCATCTCCATCGACGTTTCTCTCATCTGTTGGCCATTGTTCGCAGATCAACAATTCAATGTGAGGTTTATTGTGGACGAAGACAAGGTTGGGATTGAGGTTGTCAAGAGTGATGTGGAGGATCAAATAGTTACAAGGAACGAAATAGAGAAGTCTGTGAGATATTTGATGGACAATGATCAAAGTGGAGATGAAAGAAAAAAATCGTTGAAGGAAAACTGTAATAAGCTCGAGGAATTGGCCAGGAAAGTCGTATCGGTAAATGGATCTTCATTTAAGAATTTCGATATGTTTGTAGAAGACATTATGTCACTACAAAATTATAAAAGAAGCCCAACTTCAGATCCTTGTAACTGCACTTGTAACAACAGAGAAGAATGGAAAGGGCACGGTTCAATAGTTTTATGGATGTCGCCAATAAACCATTCCTCCCCTAGCGGATGTGCACTATCGTATAAGATAATTAGGCATTTTGAGAATAGATTATATGTATGACCAGTGGTTATATGTGTTCCCATATAACAATTAACGTGTTGCAGGATATGTACAAATTCAAATCCTGCAAACCAAAAAATAAATTATAATTATTTATGTAATAAGTGTATTTCAATTTCAACTTAGAATTCATCCTTAAAGACATTTTGATTAATGTGAAAATAGTTTGCTTTGATAAATAAATGCCCACTGAATAATATTATTAAAAAGTAAGAAGTATAAGAGGTGAATATTATTATTAAAAGGTAAGAAGTATAAGAGGTGGCAAACTTTTTTTTTAATCTAAAATAGAGGAATATGGGAAACGTGTGTAAAAAGGTTTTGATTTTTTATAAATACATAGTTAGATGGGTTTGTTATGCTCATGGTAGTTGAATCAAATGAAATGTTTGTAAAAGGTTTTAATTATGATGGGTTTGTTAGGCTTATGGTAKCTTAATCAAATGAAAAGTTTGTAAAAGGGTTTTGATTTTCAATAAATACATAGTTATGATGGGTTTGTTATATCCATGGTATTTGAACCAAATTTTTAAATGATCATCATTAACTTTTTCATATTTTTATTTTGATTAGATGAGAAGGAAATAATAATAGTTTGTGTTTTTTTTCCAATCTCATATGTTCTTCATGTTTTTGGTTTTGAGTGTAACTATATGAGAGCTCTCTTCATGTTTTTTGTTTTTAGTGTAACTATATGAGAATTCTCTTCATGTTTTGGAAATTTAGAAAATATACCATCTTAACCATTAAAGGTTTTTACTCTTACAAGTATACATAAAAATATTTTTGACTTTTGTGGATGGTAAGGGTGCTAAACCACAACCCCAGGGACACAAAGATTGAAATGGTGACCTCCCCCAATATGGAGAGAGAATGCACACTTCTCACTAATTGTGTTGCTAGGTTATTAGTTCAAGGTAACAATAGTCATCCCTGTTTATATTTACCATTTTTCCAACTGAACCAAATTTCGTATCGATTTAATCAATCAAACTATTTTATCTTGATTAAGAAACAATTTGATTTTGGGTAGCTTTATTTTGACTATGGTTCATAATTGATTCATATATTACATACAAATGTGTATGGACACTATTGATACTTGTTTGTCTGTTTTGAAAAAACAAAAGTAAATTATTTTTTAAATTTCTTGCAATATATATTATTTTACAAAGAGAAAGATAACTTCAAATGGTACAAACATCGACATCAAAGGGTTTATAGTCCATTACAAATTCCCTAGGGTGCCACTTTCCTGCTAAATGTTTGCTATAGTTTGAGGGTTTTCCCATTGTTGCAACCCCTGTTGGCTTGCATCTTGTCTTCAACTCAGTGTAAGAACTTTTTCCTACAGATAAGTACTTATTTATGTCCAACATATTTAATTTTGATAGCTGATCAAATTCCATTGGAAGGTTCTTCAAAGACATGCACAGAGAAATATCAAGAAATTATAGTTGTTGAAGTTTGCAAATGGAAAGAGGAAGCATTGACAAGTTCAATTTTCTAATGTTTAAATTACATTTCTGAATGTATAAATAGATTCAACTTGTTGAAAAATCCATGGAACACTCAGATTATACAAAGTTAGACACTCAAATTTGCAAAACCAACACTTTTTCACCTGATCAAGAGAAAAATTAAACAAAAATATCCCCAATAAAAAAGTACCAAAACTAGAACATTTAGACTAAGACATATTTCTATTCTAATTGTATCTGCATTCTATTCTATCTATGAATAATCTTAAAAAAAATTAACTTATACCATACAAATATTTATCAGTCAATGAATAGATGAATGAAAAGAGGATAACAACACTGTGAGAAAATATTGTGAGGGGTGTTTTCTTGACAAAGATTCCCATCTGATTCTGAATTCCATTTCTGCTCAACACTGCTAAGACATATATATGTATTACATTAATTATAAAACAAAAGCCCTTTGAAGATTTGGCATTCAAGTATAAGTTACATCAGATGGGGTTTCTTCCGCCCCCGAATCTAAATCCATCAACGTTTGAGAAGTTTACAATCAATAAAAGAGGCTCATTTTGAGTATTATGTACACTGTTCAACACTAGTTTTTGGGTACTGGATCTGTAAATTAGTGGATGGTCTGCCACGCCATGATATTTATGTATTTTGTTTCGGAGGTGATGGAAGTAGCCTACGAGGGATTCAATGACCACTTTTCTTGCTCATCTTAAGGAAAAGGGAACCATTGCGGGGCATTTCAATGGAGTTAGTTGAGCCTGTTGAGATTATTGCTGATCAAATGGTCTGATTATTATATGATGATTGCATCGTCGATTCCCAGCTATGGGAACTCTTGAGCTTCTTCTCTGGCTTGGAAAGGTATTCCATGAATTTCACATCTACAAGAGACATAAACGACTGTGACTTGGTGGTGAAATAATTGGACAAAGCCCTCCTGCAAATTATACAGAAAACAACCAAAATCAAACGCAGAAAACAACCAAAATCAACAAAAGATTGTCGCAGCTCCGGTTCAAAATGAAGACAACGATTTTCATAATGGATGTATGGTTTCCATTAGACTTACTTGCGATAAGGTAGGCTTTCTCTGAGAGACTTCATGTGGAAGAGAGGGCCTCCATTGCCATCGGTGGAGGGGAGAAACCCCATTAAGAATTGTCGTTGTCTGTGATATCGTCAGAGGAAGCCGAGTAGGCCGTCGAATCCGATGAAGAAATAGAAAAAGAAGATGATAAATTGCATGTCGATATGAAGCGCTCTTCCACCATGGTTGCTCATGATGGAAATAGGGTTTTGATATGGAGGTCAATCTTGAGTTTCTTTCACATAATTTCTTTGTCTCTTTCTTTCTTCAACAACCGATATTCTCCCCCAGCCAGTGGTCGGCTTGGAATTTTGTAACATCCATTCATTTCAAGATTGTTGTGAGCTGGTAGTTGCAGGGTAGCTCAAAAATAAGAAACAACCCGTAGCTCCAGGGTATTCATCGATCGTTATGTGTGGGATGTTCAAAATTCAAAATCGAAATGACAGTCTTGGGAAGTGATCCACTACTCACTTTCGTTCTGTGATTTGGGCTAGAGAACAGTGGCCAAATCATGCTCCAACATTTATGGTCATTGGTGATGGACAAATGACAACGTCTGGGGGATAGTGCAGTTGCCGAAAAGCGGAAAGCTAACTGTTGGAGGGAGAAGGTTCGGGAGGGAAGATTTCTCATGAGTTAGCCTACTCCATATGTAATATGGTTACTCCATATGTAATATGGTTGCACATGTGTTGCCTCCTCTTTTTGATATCGACCTTGCATGTTAGTGTTCCAACACTTCATAAACTATACATCAACAAAGACCAAAAAATTATTATTTTTGAGCATAGTTTAAATGTTTTATTTTTTGTTTTTTTTGGTGATTATTTTTAGTTTGAGAATGGAGTTTCTTGAGAGCCACGTGTCATCAAGGGCGCATGCAAATGAATATGGGAAAATTGTCCCCACCGGTGAATCTCTGCATCATTCACACATTCGTAGAGCCTCCACACACTCTTGAGCTACCCTGTACCTTTCCTCTTATCAACAGTAAACTGTATCCCTCCTGGGATGCACAACGCACCTGTACCTACCTCATCTAGTGTTGTACCTTCCTGTTATGGGAAACATCTGTTCCATGCCCTGAATGTTGTTGTTGTTTTCACCATTACCTGTAACTGGTTGACTTAAGAATTGAACTAAGGAAATGGGTTTTCAGGCTCATGGGATTGAAAAGGCAGGTTGTCAGGCCCATGGATTGAAGAGGCGAGTTGTCAGGCCCGTGAGAAACTCTCTCCATGTGACAGAATTGTTGGGAAAGTGATTTCCTGAGGGAACCCAGCTGCAACTATAGTTCTCTAAGACTTCCTATTCGATATGTCGTTGAATCCCTGGAAGGGAAGTGGGACAGCCGAAGCACTGTTGAGCACAAAATGGGCACACTTCCTAGGGTGGGACTGGCATGTGGGGAATGAGAGGTTGTAGGTTGTTAGTTTGAGATCGTGGAAGGTCTGCACGTAGTTGGTGGTCTCATATAAAAKATAAGTATCAGTTGTGTGTKAATTTATATGTTGTGTATTTTATACATGTGTTTATGTTTATGGGTTTTTCCTGTGAATGTTGCATGTATATTTTTACTATTATTTCCGCATAAATTTGTGTATTTGCAGAATATGTTTGTGTTCTTAAGTTATATATATATACATATGGTATTTTTCTTTTTATGAAGTCGGCATAGCCGACATGGAGGGTCGGATATGTTACAATGTATTAAGTTTAGCAAGAGTTTAAGTGTTTAAGTGTGGCACAACTTTATGTACACCCACAATCAATAGCATAAGGACAATCCATAAATCATAAATGTATAAAAGTAATATAAAATGTATAGAAGTAATACATATAAAATATAGTAGTAATAAACAAATTATACTATGTATGTAATGATAGTAATAGTAGTTAAAATTTGATTAATGAAATATAGAAAGTAGTTTTAGAGGGTGACGGATGTTGTTTGTAGAAAGAGATGATTAATAATAATAGTAAGTCTAAGTTTATGAGGGGAGAAAGGTAATAACGAGGGTGTGTGAGAGAAGAATATGTATGTAATGATAGTAATAGGAGTTAAAATTCGATTAATGAAATATAGAAAGTACTTTTAGAGGGTGGAGGATGTTGTTTGTAGAAAAAGATGATTAATAATAATAGTAAGTCTGAGGTCACGAGGGGATAAAGGTAATAACGAGGGTGTGTGTGAGAAGAATAATAGTAACATTTGGTAGACGATGAGAGATAGACTTCTACATCGTCTATCAAATGTTATTATTATTTTTCTTTATATATATGAGAAGAATAATAATAACATTTGGTAGACTATGAAATGTAATGTAAAATAAACATTCAAGAGATAGACTTCTACATCTCTACCAAATGTTATTATTCTTCTTCTTCTCATATATATAAATGTTATTCTTCTTCTTCTTCATATGAAGAAGAAGAATAGTAACATTTATATATGTGAGAAGAAGAATAGTAACATTTGGTAGACGATGTAGAAGTGTAATGTAAAATAAACATTAGAGAGATAGTGTGGTAATATTGAATAGGTAGTAGAAAGTAGGTGAAAATTGAAAGTATAAATATTATTAGTATACGTAGTACATAGGTGGGTGGGGTGTCACATACATCTTTTATAAAGAAACATCCATGGTGGGCCATTCCTATCAACGACATCTAGATAAAATTCCTAGATATAAACTAAGTGATGCACCTCAGGTCATCTGTGGTGGTTTGAGGCCTTATACATGGGTGGGATATCAAATACACCTTCTATAAAGAAACATCCATGGTCGAATATTCCTATCAAATGTATCTCGATAGAATACCTAGATAAAAAACAAGTGATGCACCTAGGGTCATGTGCAGTGGTTTGAGGCCCCATCCATGGACCTCAAGCCTAACATGTATTATTCAAGGCATTAATCCCTTGATTGCATCCCATGACTAATGTCAAGGCCTCAAACTCAATGCATGGTGGGAAATTACTCGTTACGATGATCATATTCCCAGTCAGAGTTTAAAGCTACCCTACATAGGTCATTTTTGGTGGTTTGAGACCTCTTCCATGATGATCAAACTTGAGAAGCATCAATTAGGACCCAAATACATTGATATTATAAAGGAATAAATACCTATCCGTTGTGGACAATACCTCCTACTAGTGCTCATGAATTTTCAACAGCAACCAAAGATCCCTTATATTGGTTATGTGTGGTGGTTTAGGGCATTGTTGATGGAATTCAAGCCTATGAAGTCTTATTTAAGACCTAAGGATCTTGATTTCATTCCCCCACCATTGTGATGGTATTAATACATGTTTGTGGTGCATAATACCTCTTAGTAAGATCATATTCTCAATGGGAGGACAAAGATCCCTTGTAGAGATCATGTGTGGTTAGTTTGAGGCCTTGTACATGGACCTAAAGGTTGAAGACCATTCTTAAGTCCATAATCCCTTCATTTCATCCATTATGTTGGATTTGTTGTTGAACACACACTTATATTGAGAGGGGAGGGGTGAATCAATATAATACAATGTTTTACTTTTTTCAAACATTCATGAACCATAAGAAAACAATCACATATGAGATATGTTAACTGCAAAACATGGAACACAAGATTTATATGGAAACCCTTTTAAGAGAAATCCATAAAAATTCTCTTTATACTTCTTTGTAGGCACCATCCTATTATTATAAATATTTGTAGGCACCAGGCTACTGGAGACACCAATCCCCACTGGTAAAAATATTGGTAGGCACCAACCTAGTCTCATAGTTATTTGTAGAAAATAATCTACTGGAGACACCAATCCCCATCGCTAAGAACCAACTTAGAAAAATACACCGAACTATTTGTTTGAGTGGCACTAACCTACTCTTACATATATTTGTAGACACCAATCTACTGGAGACACTAATCCCCTCCACTAGGCACCAACTTAGCAAGAGACACCAATCTCTTTGTGAGTTGCACCAACCTTCACTGAGTCTGGTTGCTACTCTTTCCTTCACTAGGTCTACTCATTGCTTATGCCTTCACCAGGTGTGTTCATTGCTTCTTCCTTTACCAAGTCTACTCACTACTTCTACCTTCACCATGACTACTCACTACTTCTTCCTTTAACAAGTTTGACCAAAATTTGAATTTCCAAATGGTAACTTTCCCAAAGCTTGTTATTTTGGGCCTCTTCCTAAGATTGAACTTGTACAACATGACACATATCCAAATTTGCAAATATGATTATGAAAAATTTACCCAAGGAACTTTTGTATGTCTCCACTATTATATAAAAATTTCATAGTTTGAAGAGTCATAGAAAAGAAGTTATAGTGAAAATGTCAAGCCGATCTATTTGAAACTAATCATGTGACCATTCAGAAACCCTGACTTCTATAGATCATATATCAGAAAGTATAATGAACCAACATCTAAAATTTTTACCTGAGACACTTCTGTATGTCTCCTCTATTATGTAAAAAGTCGACAGATTGAAAAGTCCTAGAAAAATAAGTTATAGTGAAAATCACAAACTGGCCTATTTGAAACTAATCTCTAGACCATTCAAAAACCCTAAATTCCATAGAGAATATCTCAGAAAGTACAACGAACCAACATCTAAAAATTTTACTTGCGATACTTCGCTATGTCTCCTTTATTATATAAACATTTCACAGTTTGAAGAATCCAATAAAATGAATTATAATGAACATTCCTAACTAACCCATTTGAAATTGTTTTCAAGAGCATTCAGGAACCCTAACTTCCATAGAGAATATCTTCGAAAGTATAGAGAAACAACATAAAAACATTTTACCACATGTACCTAAATATCTCTCCTCCGTCTCTTCAAAATTTCAAGGCCTGAAACATCCTAGAAAATAAGTTATGGCGAAAGTTCCAAGTTGACCTGTTTGAAACTGATTTTAGGGGCATTTAAGAACCCCAACTTCCATGGTGAATATATTTAAAATTATAGGGAACTAACATAAGAAATATTTACCACATGTACACCAACATCGCTTCTCCTTCTATTCAAAATTTCAAGGTCTGAAACGTCCCATAAAATAAGTTATATAGAAAGTCCCAAGCTAACTTGTTTGAAAATGATTTCAGGAGCATTCAAGAACCCTAAATTCTACAGGGCATATCTCTGAAATTGTAGTGAAACAACATTAGATATATTTATCACATGTACACCAAGATCTCTCCTTTGTCTCTTCAAAATTTCAAAGTATGAAACATCCTAGAAAAAACTTTATCGCGAAAATGCCAAGATGGCCTGAAACCAATTTTATAGTTCTTCCCTTTTGGAATGATATTCAATCTTTGCTCATCCATTTTCACCCATACACTTTTTCTCAATACTTTATCTTTTATACTTTTTCATAACCCTTCATGAAGGGACATGTCCATTAATTAAATAATTAATTTCCCTTTTTTGTTTTATTTTTCCACATACTATGGGAAAATACCCAAGCCCATGGGTTTGAAACCACCATTTCACTTTTTACTTTTTCACATGCACCCATTTTTTAATATACTTGTAAACCTATATATAAATCAATCTTAGAAATGTTTTTTGTGTTGTAATGTCGTAATATGATATTAATGGAAATATTAATCCTTTGACATCAATGACAATAATTACAACGATCTTCCCCTTTGTCATTGATGGAAATATTGCAATGAAAAACATAGTCCACCGGGTATAGAAATAATTATCCCCATATTTGCAAATTTACCCCTATATGCAACTCTCCCCCTTTGAAATCAATGGCAAAGGGATGCTCCCCTTGAGTTTGTGCTTATCCTTAAGCACTTAGTGATGAGATGGATATTACTCCCAATTTATGTCTGAGATATTCAAATGTCTCTTTGGGAAGGAGTTTGTGAAAATATCTGCAATTTGTTCATTGATAAAAATATATTTCGTCTTGACATTATGTTCTGCTACTTGTTTTCTTATGAAGTGATACTTGATTGAAATATGCTTTGTTTCTTAGTGCATAATAATATTCTTTGAAATATTTATTGCATTTGTGTTGTCACAAATTATTGATATTAGATTATCATATTCTACCTTAATATCTTTCAATTTCTACTTCATCCAAAGAACTTGTGTGCAACATGATGCTGCTACTATATACTCGACCTCTGTTGTGGATAGAGAAACTTAAGATTATTTCTTGTTCAACTAGGACACTATACTATTTCCACAAAATAATTCTCCTCCACTTGTACTTTTCCTATCATCAACACTGCCTGCCCAATCCGCATCTTTATATGTTGTTATATTAAAACCTTCACCTCTTGAGTAACGCAAGCCAAAATCCAATGTGCCCTTTAGATATCTGAATATGATTTTTACTGCTTTCACATGAGTTTCTTTTGGTGTAGCTCGAAACCGTGCAACCAATCCTACTACTTGCATAATGTTCAGGCTTGATGTTGTCAGATATAGTAGGATTCCAATCATTGACCTGTACAATGTTTGATTTTCTTCTGGAGATTCATTATATTTTCTCAATTTACAACCTGTGACCATGGGTGTGCTCAATGGTGCACAATATTCCATTATGAACTTCTTCAACATTTCCTTGATATACTTGGTTTGTGAAATGAATATGCCTTTGTCAAATTGAGAAATCTGTAAACCAAGAAAGAATGACAATTCACCAAGCATAGCCATCTCAAATTCCTTTTGCATTTCTATTACAAACTCTTAGTACATTTTTTTTCATACCACCTCAAAAAATGATGTCATCTACATAAACCACAACAATCAATTGATTTTCTCCTACTATCTTGATGTAGATATTGTTGTTGGCAATTCCTCTCTTGAATCCTTGTTGTTGTAGATATTTTTCAATTCTTGAATACCAGGCTCTAGGAGCATGTTTTAGCCCATATAGTGATTTCTTCAATCTACATACACGATCCTTATTTTTTGATAACAATAATCCTTCTAGTTGTTCAATGTATACTTCTTCCTCTAAATTTCCATTGAGAAATGTAGACTTGACATCCATTTGATATAATTTGAAGTTCTTGAAACCCACAAATGCCAAAAACATTTCGATAGCTTCTATTTTTGCAACCGGGGCAAAGGTTTCTTTGAAATAAATACCTTCAACTTGAGCATAGCCTTTACAAACCAATCTTACTTTATTTCTTATTACTTGTCCATCTTCATTCAACTTGTTCCAAAAAACCAACTTGGTGTCAATCACATTTTTATCTTTTGGTCTTGGAACAAGTTCCCATGTCTCATTCTTTTCAATTTGATTTATCTATTCTTCCATGGCATAAATCCAATGCTTACCTTTGCTAGATTTTGTAAAGTTATTAGAATCTATTTTAGATAGAAAAGAGAAGTTTTCATGTTTTGGTGCGCTTGTTAGTCTTCTTCTAGTTTGAAATCACATACCTTTATCACCAAGAATTAATTTTTTTGAATGATTCTTTTGGACAAATCTAGATCTTGTCTTTGTATCTTGATGTTGTAATTCTTCCTCTTCATTTTCTTCTCCTTCTTCTACTTCTTCTTCTTCTTCTTCTTCTTTGCATCTTTTCTCCTCTATTTAAACATGTTCTTTACCTTCTAATGTCCTGCTTCATCCACTTTCACATTGGCACTCTCTAAGACTTTTCCCAATGCTTTATTGTAACACCGATAATCCTTGCTTCTTGATGAATAAACTAGAAAGATACATTCATCAACTCTAGAGTCAAATTTTTCCAAGTCCTCATCATCTCCCTTTATGTAACATTTTCTTCCGAAATATTTGAAGTATTTAACTATTGATGGTCTACCCTTCCATAATTCATAATTTTTTTTTGTTGTTGACTGATTTTCCATCTAGTCAAAATGTAGACTGCAGTATTGATTACTTGTCTCCAAAACCTATCTGATAGATTAGCTTCATTCAATGTTTTTCTAGCCATTTCTTGTACGGTTCAATTCTTCCTTTCTACCACTCCGTTCGGCAATGGAGTTCTTACAGCTGAAAAATGTCTCTTTATTCCATGAATCTCACAAAATTATTCAAATTCATTTGAGATAAACTCACTTCCTTTGTCTAATCTCAATCACTTGATTTTCAAATTAGTTTCATTTCCAACCAAGGCTTTGAATGCGTTGGAATTCTCAAACACTTCGGATTTTTCTTTTAGAAATGTAACCCATATTATTTTAGAGTAATCATCAATGAGATATATGAAGAAAATTTCACCTTATAGACTTTGTGTTCTTGTAGGCCCACAAAGATTTGTATGAACAAATTCCAATGGATTCATTGTTGAATACTCCTTTGATTTGAAGCTTGCTCTTATATGTTTCCCATGTTGAAATTGCTTGCAAAAAGTGTTTGAAGGTTTAGAAATCTTTGGCATATCTCTCACTATTTTTTTGGTGCTAACTTTTACTAGATTATCAAAGATTATGGTCCATTCTTCTATGACAAAACCAACTCTCATATATTTGTCCCATATAGCAATTTTTTCTCTTGATCTCATTGAGAATATATACATTATTTTAGGTTCTATATGCATTTTCCAACAATCTTCTTGAGCCTTTCTTCCTTATATCACAACCTTGAGAATCAAATGTTAGAGTGTGACCTTGATCACACATTTGATTAACACTGAGAAAATTGTGTTCTCAACCTTCAACATACAAGACATTCTTTGTTTTAGTCTTTCTATTATCAAGACTAAGAGTACCTTTTCTGGATATCATTGCCGTAGCATTATATCCAAATGTTACACTGCCTTTGATTACTTCCTTCAAAGTGTGAAACTTGTTCTTATTCCTTGTTATGTGGCTTGAGCATACACTATTGATGTACCAATTGTTTCATTTGTTTTGAGAATGAAGGGTAGTTTGCACAAGCATAGATTCCTCCTTCTTATGCTTTTCTTGCTCTTGCTTCCTTTTCCAAACTCCTATGTGTTATTTATTTTGTTTTCCAAGGGTATCTTCTTCCCTGTTTTGTCTAGAAGTTTCCACTAGGCCACTTCTACAAAAGCGTGCTATGTGCCCATAATTGTTACACTTATAACATACAACATTGTAATCAAATAATGAAGCAAATGAATTATAGTTTCTACTTGAGAACCCATAAGTACTTTTGTTTTTGTTCCATACATGATCATTTCTTCCATATGATCTACAATCTATTGCTTTCTAATCAAAGTGATTGAAAAAGAAACAATAATCAAGGAAAGAATTTTGGTACCGAGATGTGAGAAGCCATCTTGGTGGGAAAGATCTTCTGAATCTATCCTTATTGTATTTGGGAGGAATGTTAATTTTATGCAGAACAACATTTTCTCTCTTCCTACTGTCTTCATCACTATTAGAGCTTTTGACTACATCAACATAGCTTTTAGATTTTCTTTCATTTACTTTCTTTGGTGGCTCTATGGTTTTTTAATCGTCTTTGGTGATTATTTGATGTTTATCATAGCCAAGACCAGTTTTAATGAGTGGTGATATTTGACATTTGATGATATCATCTAATATTTTAGTGCTCTTTTCAAACTTCAAGATTCTATTCAATTGAGCAGTTGACTTCTCTAATTCCTTTCTTAAGGAAACAATTTCAATTTCCAACTTCTCACAATTTTCTTCCTTTTTCCTTCAGCTCGATTCCACCATTTCTTCCATCATTTTTTACTCTTTTAGTTGAATATTTAGGATGATAATAGTCTTCTCTATTTCTTTAAGGCTTTGCGACAGTTTTTATTTTGCATCATGATCCTCCTCTTTATATTTATGCAACTGCTCCTTTTGTTTCAAATTCTTTTTCTTAATCTTTTTTATTTCACTTAAGGAACACATGCGCTCTTCTTCAATATATACTTCTGCATATGTTTCAACATTTTTTTCCTCTTCTGAATCCATCATTTATTTCCCTTTGTATTCATTTTCCGAAGCACCAGTTTCCATTTCCATGTGTCATCCTGAGATCTACCTTCAAGTGGTTAGAATTTTTCCAAAGGAACTATTTGTTGGCTCAATCGCACTTGTGCATGTCCTTCCTAAACATAGTTATCAATTTAACGAGAACTCTACAGAGTTCTTGTTTTTTTGGGGGTCACATTTTTTATCTCGTTTTTAAAAATGGTGCTACTGATAGCACCCCCGTACCTTTTTAGGTGGTATTTTGACATTTTAAATTTTCTCATCCATAATGTTTCCACATTATTTTTTTTAAATGTTTATTTTTCATCTATTTTCAATTTTTTCAATTTTTTTTCCAAGTGTGTTTTTAGTTATTTTTCCATGCTTCTTTCAATCTTAAAAATATTTTTTACCATTTATTTTTTTGAAATTAAGATTTTTCATACAATTGTGTCTCCTTAATTAATTTATGGTTCCATACTTTTAAAATATAGTGGAAAACATCATTTTTAACACATTGTTTACCTTTACTTTAATACATAGAAAATAATTTTAGTTAAATAACACTATTTTTGAATATATGTATATATATATATATATATATATATATATATAATCCTAAAATGATTTTTTAAATAAAAAAATAAAAAATAATTTAAAAAAAACTAAAATTACAACTAAAAACTAAAAATTTATATTAAAAACCTTAAAAAAACAATTTAAATAGAAAATTTTATAATTTTTTTTTATAATATATATATATATATATACCACAGCGAATGGGAATGCCAAAGTAATTCGAGAGGGATTTCATATTTATGTTGTTAATTGGGATTATAAAGATATTGCAAATAAAATGATTGTATTTGAACTTCCAGAAAAGTTTCATATTAATGTTGTTAATTGGGATTATAAAGATATTGCAATTAAAATGATTGTATTTGAAGTTGTTCACTATTTTCATGATGCTTGGCTCATAGTCCCAAGGCCTCTCATCTTGTATAAAAGGAAAAATGGAACAATTCACTACTCTTGTGCCCACTACCATCCATAAGCAAAGACCTTACATAAAGCCCCTAAAGCACCATCTATCTTTCCTCCCTACATGTCTCTAGATACATGTTTCTATTTATTAGAATTAACTTAATAATTTTTAAAAGACATCTATGTTTTTGATGAAGTTGTTATTTTTCTCAACATTATTTAGTATACTAATTGGTTATGGATAGGTCATCCACATTATTCGTAAAGCTATGTATTTTACTCAACCTTTCTTAATCCAAGTAAGTTTTCTTAACATTTAAGTAATAATAATGTATTTATATGTAATGCAAAAGTCTTTATTTGAATCCAAACATTGTATAATTTATCTTTGATTTTGCAAAGATCAATCTATTTACTAAACCATTACATTAATGAGACAAACTATTTATTAGATCCATTACTTTAATAAACAAAATATTTCATTCTGCATAAGGATATTTACAAATGTTTTTTCATTGTGTAGGTTAGATATTTACAAACCAAAGGTCCTTTCTTTACTATATTCCAAAACTACATATACTAAAATGATTTCAAATATGTCTTAATTGATTTCAAAGATGAAACTATCTTATTTTTGAAGTGAATTTGTTTTTCTTCCCTTATATGTAAGATGCCAAAATTCTTTTATGTATTTTTAAAAAATGTTTGTATAAACTATGTTATAATATCTCATCCAAGGGATTAAACCATATCACTTAATTTATCGGTGTACAACTAAACCCTTTGATGAATCGTACCTAATTGAAAAATTCACTTCCATCACTAAGATAAGCAAAAATTCCAACCTAGTTTCCAACCTAGTTCTCCATCTAGCCATAAAAATATTCAATACCTTTGCATTGTATCACAAACAATACTTAAAAATCAATCTAGAGTACCCCAATATGAAGAGACTCAAGGCGGCCAACATTATGTACATGTAATATAACTATGCTCGAATAACATTGTTCCATCTTCCATTAAAAAAAATTTCACAAATTTCACTATGAAGAAATTTTCCATTAATACAGTATATAATTGTAGTGTTTTGGTGACCATATTATGTTTTTATAAATTGATATACTTAATTTTAATTTTAAATTATTAATAATGATTTAATTACATTTTTATTAA
>SNQJ01S0021718.1:31026-50116 GCA_010110895.2 Picea sitchensis | reverse complement strand
TCAAGAGACTTTCAAAGTTTAAGTGACCAAATCGAAAATGCCATAATCTGAATGAAGACATTTTAGAATTCGTTGTTGCTGCAACTTCTTCCTTTCTTTTGATGACATTCCCATTCATTCTTAGTAACTTTCCATCTTCATATTCGGTCATTATTGTTTTCAAGTTATCCTTCACTGACATAATCTTTACCAAACCATCTTCCATGACAATTTTATGTCCAGCTTGTCTGATTGTGACTAAGGATAACAATTTGTTCTTAAAAGATGGTACATACTAAACATTTGAAACCCATTTTTCACCAATTCCAGGGAGAAAAAATTTCACTGAACCTCTTCCTTGAGGTATATGAGTTGTATCATCAACCAAATAAATGGGTTTTAATTGAACATCTTTATAATTCCAAAAATAGTCTCTGCGATAAGTCATATGCTGAGTAGCCCCTGTGTCCAATATCCAATCATTTTCAAATGAATGTACATGTTGAACTGCTGAAAAAACATATTCATTTTCATCATCCTGATAATCTTGATCTTCTGCATATTGCGCTGATTGTTGAGACGTTTGCTTGAACTTTGGTAATTGATCATTGCTAGTAAGACAATTGGATTCATAATGACCCATATTTAAGCATCTTTTACATCTTACTTGACTAAAATTTCGACCTCTTCCTGACTGCGCATTACTTTGAAAATTTTGTTGATGAAAATTGTTACGACCTCTGCCACAGCCTCAATAAGAAGACTGATTCTGAAAATTTTGAGAATTTGATTTTTCCCTTTCTTTAGAGCTTTCATCTTTAGTGTAAAGAAGATCTTCTCCTGATTGTTTTTGTTTTCCAAAGGTTTTACTATGTTGAGACAACAATTCACTAAGAAAATCAAAAGTTATAGTAGATAACTTATCAGTTATTTGCAAAGTCTCAAGAAAATGCTTATAAGATGGAGGCAAGCCATTTATTACAATGGAGACTAGAAAATTATCTTCAAGTTTAGAAAAATCACCTTTAATGATTTCTAGATGAATGTTCTTAATCCTTGAAATGTATTCTAGTACATCGCCATTGTTTGCTAATCTTTGTTTAAGCAATTTCATTTGTAGATCAACTCTTTGAGACGCAACAAGAGTATCAAAAAACTTCTTTAATAGATTCCAAGCAGACCATGCGTCTTTGGAATTCTCAATATGAACAAACATTTGTTCAGTTACATAAGAACATAGCAAAGCAAGTTCTTTTTCATCTTTCAAATTCCATTTGGATAAAGAAGTAGCGTCGGTGGGCTTAGTTGGAGCAGTATCACCATCACATATATCACGCCATAATTCATTATAGACCAAAGTGTTATGCATGTGCCTACTCCAAGTTTTGTAGTTCTTGGGTCCATCTAATTTGTTTGATTCAATGAATAGGTTGATTAATTTTGACATGATGATAGATTTCCTTATTTAAAGGATTGCAAGTTAGTGATCATGCCAACACATTGAATAGTCGTCAAAAACGCTAAAAAAGAGACACAAGGCACCAGAAAGAAAGAGTGCACAGTCCACACAAATGAAGCACTTTTAAGGGCTTGGACCTGACCCTTTAAAAGTCTTGTTGAAAATAAGTTTGAGAGAGTATTTCACTAGACTCTTCTCAACCTCTAAGATTCAAGATTACAATAAAAAACTTTCGAAATTTGTCCTTTTACAAGACTTATAGTCTTATACAAAAAAAAAAAGAATGTGCCCCCCTTTGAACTAGTAAATCCTCCCTTTTAAAAAAAAAATACAAGAAACTTTAATACTTCCAAAAGACTTATTAATGGTATAAAGCATATATTGTATGCATGGAGGGCATGACAACTAGCATGGGACTAGTTGAGGCTGCACTATTATCCACAGCTATGTGTCCATTACTGCAAAAACCCTGTCACTTCTTCAACGATACCTACACAACACTCAAACACTACACACCACTTGGCTAGATCATGTCCAGAGCCAAGGTGGTTTGGACTCTTTCATTCCTCCTATCGGCCTGCCCATATAACTTTCCCTTGCGCCTCTTGGCATCCTACAACTCTTCTCTTGAGTATTTTCTAGCATTTACGACACACATCATTGGAAATATCGATTTTGGGTCTTCTGGATTTTCTCACATATGAATTGGGTCCTGGCGATCTTGTTTAGATCCAGTCATTCAAGGTCTTAAGCATTCAGGAAACTCCACGAATCCTCAGGAAATATTCGTGGTCAGATTTTTTGGAGGGCGCGTTCTATGGAGATAAACTGCAGTATGGACAGTCAGTCAACTTGAAAAAGGGCGCGATCTAATCTTTTGAGGAGGGCACGATTTGATCTTCTGAGGAGGGTGCAATTTGATCTTCTGATCTTCTGTGGAGGGCGCTCTTATAATCTTCTGTTACGCGAATCATGGCCAGATCTGTGTTGTTGGCAATGGCCTTGGCTGCTTTCCCCTTCTTTTATGCAGTAACTACCCATAGTTCAACCTGCGAATGGCCCAAAAATCCTACAGACTGTGGAGATTCCATGAATGTTCCCCATGGAAGTGGCATTGCCAATGATATGTTGTTCGATGTGAAGCCCAATGACGATTTTGATAGCAAAATGTCAAAACTCAGATTGGTAAACTGAGCGTGACCCAACTCCATCGTCTGGGTTAAATCCAAAGAAAGTTATGGATCATTTGATGTCTTTGATTAATATCCAGATCTGCCCAATTCAAAGATTCGATACCAGATCCATTGAAATTATTGATATGAATGGGATCGCTGTAGTAGAAATGTGATGCAGATCTCATACTAACAGAAAAAATATGGCTAGAGCTATAAAAAAAAAAGTATAAAATCAGATTGCCATATTTATGTATATCTGTAGCAATTTACACATATCTGAAGAATGCAGATTAAGATTTATCAAGATCTATAGCTTTCTTTAATAATAAATTGCCAGATTTGCAGAGATCTGAAGCAATTTTTAACAAATGAGCCCTTTTAATGAAGAGACAATGGATCTACAATCTATGAAATGGTAGATCTATAAAATTTTACAGTCTAAAAAAAATAACACTTTCCTTATTAAAAATAACAACAGTTTACCTCAGTATCGTTGCAATTTAATTTGAAGAGATACAAGTTGATGTTGTGGAGACTTCCTTGCTTCCTCAATCCATCACCATTTCACCATGGCTCCAGTTTACCTCAGTATCGTTGCAATTTAATTTGAAGAGATACAGGTTGATGTTGTGGAGACTTCCTTGCTTCCTCAATCCATCACCATTTCACCATGGCTCTGATACCATGTTGACAAAGTTTCCTCAAACATGTAATTTTATTAATAAAGAAAAAGTGATTACAATCTGAAATTCATAATCTACTCCTTAACCTCACTTGAAGGAGGAGCTTGTTTATATAGCTTAACTCTAAACTAAAAAATAGGAGAACAACCAATCACATAATCACATGAGTATGATAGGTGTCCTTTACATAGAAGCTAGATGTCCTTATCCTAACAAACTAGAATAAATTAATTTCTAAAAACATTTATACTAGAAAATACTTAGACTATAGAAAATTCAAAAGACCCAAAATTTGGAAACACTCTGTTCTAGGACTGTTGGAACCTATCAATAAAAAAATCATTTATCTCTTTACTTTTCATGGGGCACCTGTTCAAGTGAATATCCCATTTACTAATCCATTTAATATTTTTCCGCATCCACATCTTCTTTCTTTTGCACAATATGTCATTGAAGACGACCTTAGGCCACCAACCATCTTCCATTTTATCAATTATTTTTAGATGTATTATGAGACACACCATAGAAATTGCTTCAATAGGATCAACCCCCATTTCACTCAGCATGATATCATAAGGAACTGAAATTTTAATTTTAAACTTGTTTGTAATCAAGTGTTTTTTAATCTTCTTAATTTTCTTCCATTGTAAGTCAGATGTACTGCTGGCCCACACTTCACAACCATAGAGAACCATCAGGATCACTAAAATCCAAAAGAGAGTTTGCATAGTATTTCAATCCCATATCTCTCCCTCTCTGTACCTATTTTAAAAAACATAGACTTCTTTCCAACCTCCCCAAGTTATTTTCCTTCTGCAACCTTCCCAACTTAGATTTTTGTTGAAGTCAATTCCTAGGTATTTGTAATCTACCACTTCTTCAAGAGTGTTTCCTTCAAAGTAGAACTTATGTTGATTATGTTTTCTTTTGCTAGAGAGAACTACCACTTTCATATTTCTAGTATTGACTTGCATACCCACTGTACTACAAAAGTGCTCAAGGGAAATTAAGTGTTCTCGCAACCCAAGAGAAGATTTAAAAATCAGAATAAGGTAACCTGCATACAAAATAAGCCTTATCACAAAATCGCCCAAAAGAGCACCATCACCTTCCTGAAATTTTAACCCCTCTTCAAGTTTTTCTATATATAAACTAAAAAGGGTAGGGGACAATGGACACCCCTTCTTGACCCCAATATCACTCCTAAAACTTTCGGAGATACCAACCGATGTTCTAATTTTGACTTTAACCTCCTCATAAAGCCTATGGACAACTTCTCTAAGATGCATAGGAAACCCAAGTTCCTCCTGTTAGCGCAAGGATTTGCTCCCAGACTACAAGAGAGAAAGCCTAGATCCCATCCGTAAAATGTAACAGCAAGTGTGTTTTTGAAAGGTGAGAGGGAGCTGATAAAAATGTTCATCCATGAACAATGATTCCTACATTAGACCATGCTCCCACAAAGAAACTATAATCCAAATATGAATAGAAACAACACAAAATTGCATGGAAGAATGAGAAATAAACATAAAGAGAATAGTCCATTTTCACATCTGGTCCAACTATTCAATTCTCTGAAGGAAATTCAAGAAGTCAGGATCCTCCTACTTCAAAAATCAAAAGACATTCATGGTAACATCCTATGGGTAGTCAAATCCATTGTTTCTTAAGAATACTGGCATGAATCCTTCACACCATAACCATTAACTAGAAGAAAATGGAAGAAAAAAAATGTTCTAGATTAATATTAGCAACATTCAATTGAAATACATGCTCTTCAGTGAGGTATACAGAGCTGCAAAAAACAAAACAATTTTATTTTCTATTAATTTGACCCCTTTCTTAGCTCATTCTAACCCTTCTCTACTCTTGCACCATGAAATATATATCACTATAGGTCCTTTCCATCTCACCAATTCAAACTCCAAACCCTTTCCCAAAATATAAATAGTTACAAACAGAAAATGACATGTTTTAACTGATTTCCTGCTTTTCAGGAGGCGAAATTATGAACAATAGGACTCAAAATGCCACTTGTAATTATCAAAATATAATAGATGTGTAAAATATGAGAACATGTTTTGTATATAAGCGTGTTCTCAAGAAAAACCCCTCTTAGTTTCTTCAAATTCATCTTCAGCTGGCCGGAATACATGTCACAAAAACATGTCTCAAACAGGAAATCCTGAAAACGGAAAAATAAAGCTCAAATATTCCTTCGAATATCCCAATCCATGACACCTATGCGGAAAATGGAACAGGTTAATGTTATTGGGTCTGTGCTTGACAATAACCTGCTTTACATTTTCAAAATTCATCTTGGTTCACCTGAAAATTCTCGTGGAAGTCAACTAGTAAAAAATACCAGTTCAACAATCCTAGAACATAGTGTTTGCAGGACATTTCACAACACATTCCATAGCGCCTCTCTGAAAATGTCATTTTTTGCAGTGTTGAGATAGGAGAAATATGAAATCCTTTATCATGACAAAAAGGTAATGATGGTAATGAATGAATATTTTGTTATGGACTCATATGTAGGATCAAGTGCTCTTGCTTCATAAAAAATGTTGAAACTTGGTTCTTGAGGAAGTTGGCACTTCAGTATCTCCTAATTCATGTGCTGCAAAATAGACCGTAAAAATAACCAAATTTCTACTGCAAATTCTATGTGCTAACATATGGATCCATAGGGGATAGAGACCTCCCTATGAGGCTCTAAGAACTCTTGTAGATTCAGTGCCTTGACCATTGGGTTATGGAGTTAGTCTTAGTTACAACTGTGAGTAATCCTGCTAAAGAAATCATGCATGAAACCCTACTCTACTTACAAGCTAAAAGAAAACACACCTTCTCAAAAGATCTTATTTATTTACATGCCTACACTGACTGGTTTTACAATGTACTTAGGTGAACGCAAACTTCCACCATAGCCACTCAAACAACTTCCTCACCGAATTCTCCTCAACTTTTCAAATGGAAAACAACAAGAAATAAAAGCATGGAAACAGTCATAAAGCGGTCTTTGAAAAATGTTGCTCATATGAATGTGTGAGTGTCATGAAGAAATCTGAAAAATTCAGAGAATTGAAGAAACATGACTCCAACACAAGTGCTACTGGATCCTCAAAAATATGATTCAAAACTAGTGGCTTTAAACAAAATGATTGCCACTACATGAAAAGCTTCTTGCTGAGAAAGGTATGACCTGTTTGTTCTTCAATTAACAACTCTTGAATATAATTTAATGCATGATATCCAGGCTTAATAAAATTTCTTTGATTAATAAGTAAACATTTCTGATCTAAACTCAATAACCTCTGACCTTAGATGTCATTATAATCGAGAAAGGGTTGTTGATCAATCACCTTATGTGCAGATTCTTCCTTTTGTTCTTGTGCAGGTTTTGGTAAATGGATGACTGATGTAGGCGACTGCTAGTCCGTTTATAGTTGTTGGCTTACTTCCTCTGGCTGAATGAAAATGATCAACACACATGTATCAATGAGAGGCTTCACTTCATCAATAGGATGCTCATCAACACACTGTTCATCAACATCACTGGGGTACTCATCAAAAAAGGGTTGTCCATGAAATGTTTCTGACTGTGCACACATGAAAGTAACAACTTACTATTTGTAGATGTATTCTTCATCAATTATGGCATCATGTGTAGATTCAATATTATACTATCTTTGAATACTACCACAAGCTCGAGGATTCTCCTCCACTTCTTCAACATCTCTAAATAACTGAAGTAAAGATGTAGACTCTATTTCTATAAGAAATAAGACAACGTTGGAGTGCTGAGACATGATGTAATAAGCCACGGCATCAGTTTCAGAAGGTTTAATTTCCAAGGGTAAGTTTCAATATATATTGTAGAACCTTTGATTAAAAGCAGACAAAACTTCATTATCCTCTCTTCTCACAGCAATGAACTGATGCAAGTACTGATCCAAAGATTTTCTCTCTCCCCAGTATTTTAAAAAGGTGTCATATAGTTCATCCCATGTACAATATCTTCATGCAAGATTTATAGATTGTCGATGAAGTCTTGAAAAGATGAAAGATGCTCTTCTCCTACAATGTTATTTTTTCCAGCAAAAGTTGGTAGATAGTTTACAAATCTGGGAGGGTAAGGATGAAGAAAGGATGACATCTTTATAGGTCCAAACATCTTTTACCTAATCTTAAACTGGAAGTCAGTGGGATGTTCAACACTAGAAGGATGTTGGTAAAGGTCATAGGAGCATGAAGCCTAAAATGAATCAGTTTCATTATTTACAAAAGGAAAATAATCATTTGGTGCATGTTGAATTTCAACAGGGTGGTTATTAACGACAGACGAAATGGAAACATGTAATAAATCAACTTTATCATCTGCACAAGGGAGCAAATTATAAGGTTCAGGTTGGTTAAAAATGTGTATATGAACCTCATCTTCTTCCGGTGCTTCAGGTGCAGGAATAACATCAACATCGATGACACAAGGAGAGGGTAAAATTTCTTCTACCAAGGAGGAGTATGCAACAAAAATTTTGTGATTCTCACTGCTCAGAATATACAAAGCATATTATGATTATTTGAATGTGTGCAGAGAAATTCAAGAAGGATTTTAAGACAAAGGACATAAGTTCTAGAAAGAAACTCACAACTTGATACCTGAACTTGCCTCTGTCTTCCATCTCTATCCAAGCTCGTTCCCACAGTGGAGTTTTCCAACATGTTTGTCTTCATAAGGTAGTCTTTGACCAATGGAGTCTCCCGGTGGAAGATATACAGTCTTTAAGTGCCCAAATTCAGTCCACCTACTAAAGTTGGAACTATACTTGCCGTTCAACCCAGGGAGATATTCAAATTTGCTCAAATCGTCTCGTCGACAACAATGCCAATGATGTTAGTGAAATAAATTTCTTCCAGACTGCAAGGGAGAAAGCCTAGAGCCCATCAGTAAAATGTAATAGCAAGTGTGTTTGTGAAAGGTGAGAGGGAGATGATAAAAAATGTTCATCAATGAACAATGATGCCTACATCAGACCATGTTCCCACAGAGAAAATCTAATCAGAATCTGAACAACACCAAGAAAAAATTGAATGGAAGAATGAGAAATAAACATAAAGAGAATAGTCCATTTTCACATTTGGTTCAACTGTTCAATTCTTTGAAGGAAATTCAAGAAGTCAGGATCGTCCTACTTCAAAAATCAAAATACATTCATGGTAACATCCTATGGGTAGTCAAATTCATTGATGCTTTAGAATAATGGCATGAATCCTTCACACCATAACCATAAACCAGAATAAAATGGAATAAAAACTCTGTTCCAGATTAGTATTAGCAACATTAAAATGAAATACATGCTCTTCAGTGAGGTATACAGAGCTGCAAACAACAAAACAATTTTATTTTCTATTACTTTCCCCCCTCTCTTAGCTCATTCTAAACCTTCTCTACTCTTGTACCATGAAATATATAGCACTATAGGTCCTTTACATCTCACCAATTCGAACTCCAACCCCTTTCTCAAAATAGAAGCAGTTACAAACATAAAATGACACGTTTTAACTGATTTCCTGCTTTTCAGGAGACAAAATTATGAAAAATAGGCTTCAAAACTCCAATTGTAATTCTCTAACTATAATATATGTGTAAAATATGAGAAATATTTTATATATAAACTCATTCTCAAGAAAAACCTCTCTTGGTGTCTTGAAATTCATCTCCACGTGGACAGAATACGTGTCGCAAAAACATGTCTCAAACAAGAAATATTGAAAACTGAAAAATAGGGCTCAAAGATTCCTTCGAATCTCCAAATACATGACAGCTATGTGAAAAATGAAAAAAATTTAATGTTCTTGTGTCTGTTCTTGACAATAACCTCCTTTGAATTTTTAGAATTCATCCTGGTTCACCCAAAAATCCTCTTGGAAGTTAACTGGTCAAAAATACCAGTTCAACTGTCCTAGAACAAAGTGTTTGCAGCACATTCCATAGCGCCTCTTTGAAAAATGCCAGTTTTTGCAGTGTCGAGCTAGGAGCAATTCAAAATCATTTAGCATGACAAAAAGGTAATGATGGGAATGAATGAATATTGTGTTATGGACTCATATGCAAGATGAAGTGCTCTTGCTTCATAAAAAATGTTGAAACTTGGTGCTTGAGGAAGATGGTGCTGCGAAATATCCTAATTCACAGTGTTGTAAAATAGACCATAAAAATAACCAAATTTCTTATGATAACACCTCCATTCTATGCTAAATATCATCTCTAGGGACCATGTCAAAAGATTTTGTTAAATCTAAAAAGCAACAAAAGACTTCCTATTTTTTCTCCCACACTTTTTCAATGATGTGCCTTAGACTTATACCGTGATCAATTGTTGAGTGTTTAGGTCTGAAACCTACTTTCCCTTTGACAAGATTATCTCCTTATTCCACTCAATTGATGGTTGTATTTTCTAGCATATTTTCGAATACCTTTGCAAACAAGGTGTTTATCATTATGGTGTATAGTTGGAGCGATTATTGACATCCCCACTCTTGAAAAGAGGTATTGCTAGGCTCGTTGTTCAATCTGTAGGGAATCCCTGCTGAATGGTGTTGTTGAAAATTTTCATAATGTGAGGTGCAAGAGTTTTTGAACCCCATTTTAGATATTCTTCTTGGAGTTCAACTAAGTATTTTCCTTTTCCAAGACCCAACTTTTTGATACCCACCTCAATCTCTTGCACGGTGAATAACTTAGTAGTAGCGTTGATCAAGGGAGGGGGGTCAACGTTAGAATCTTGCTGATAAATTTGCTTTGAATACTCGAACCATTGATAAGATGTGATATTATTTTCAATTTGTTTCTTTCTCATTTGAAGTTCCTTCCAAAATAACTTGGGGTTATTTTTACCCAAGAAGATTAGTTCCTCCCTCCTTGAGATCATGAAATAATCTTTTTTCTTGCTTACAATTTGCTTGTAGGATTTATGTTTATTTCTTTCTGGATTGACTCTTTCAAAATTTTCTTTGTTGTTTTGCATTCCTCATCAAACCAAGCATTAACCGGAAAGCAATTTGTTTCAGATTTCCTATTTTTTGCTCTTTTTCATTATGTAAGTGCGCTTTGAATTAACTTTGTTAGCTCAAGACTATGGAGGCCCAGGGACAAAATTTCTCCTTGTTAAACAACCTCTCTAGCACTATATTGAAGGTGTTATATTTTTATTAGGTCAAAATAATTCTACCTTTTGAAGGAGGTTGTTGAATGCACTAATTTTTCATCCCACATTGCTACTATTCAAACCAAATGAAACTTAAATAGAGCATTCTGTGATAAGATTTCAACTCCCACAGTCACTCACCAATAAAAAATTCTTCCATTTTCTCACACAACCCATGCGAGCAAATTGTATAGTCTACTACACTTTCTCCATTGTAGGTATTGCAGGTGAAATTACCAGAATTCGCCCATCTAGCCAACCCATTACAAATGACTAAGTCAAATTCCTGACATAGAGTAAGCAATTTCTCCCCAAAAAGGTTGCAACTTTTGTTGTCCTCTGAAACTCTTTTCCACTAATGATTTATTTCTTCTGTAAGCCAAATGGGATTACAGTCTTCCTTACATCGAAGAATACTAGCTTGTTCACTTGTTGTCCTAGTGTTGAAATCCCCCACTATAAGGAATTCAGTTAGTCGAGAGTACACTGCAATATTGTTTTTCAAGGCTGCAAAGGGGTATTTTTGGTCAAGCCCCTTACTTTTGTAAGTTTTTGAAACTTGTGGGGAAAAATAACATGTTGCAATTCTGATGGTGTTACCATTTTCTAATATTTTAAACCAAATGAATTGTTTATTTGATTCTTCTCTTTCTAATTGAATGAGATGACCTTTTTATTTCTCACTAAGACGATGATACCTCCATGTCCTTTACCATTCTTAGCGTCCTTTTTCCACACTTCCATCTTCACCTACCCTTCAAATAGAGGTGTCTTCCACCCTTCATGCTCATGTATTTCCAATAAAAAAATTATGTCTCTATCTTCCATGATAGGTCCTAACCCAAGTCCTCGCCTCCAAGGATAACCTCTTTAGTTCCAAAAAAATAGTCTTAAGGAAACCTGGGTATAATCTTGTTGCTATTTTTTTTGGTCTACAAGTCTCAAAGTTGAGTCTTCCCCCTATTTTCCCATACTCGTCTTATTGCATAGTTTCTTGCTAATGAATTTGTTGTCGCTTCTTGGCTAACACCTTGTTGTCCTTATTTATAATGAGGACTGAAAAAGGAAATAACGACTTTGCCTTTGAACAACCATACCCTTTTCCCTTCATCCCTTGCTGTCCCAACCTTTGAAATCTCTTCTCTTCTTTACTCTTGTTGTCTAATAGTTAAATCTTTGTCTAGAAAAAATTAAGAGCCCCTCAGGAGTTTCTTCTTGTCTAGGAGAATTTTCTTGTCACATATGCTTGACATGATGACTTTTATGGGCCTATCTCTCTCATCAATAGGTTTACCCACCCTCCATGCTTGGAAAATTCGACCTTGCCAAAGCAACTTGTCCTTCAAAAATTCACTTGCAATATTGAGAGTACATTCATTTTTCCATACTCTCTCACACCTTTGATAATTATGTTTGTTTCTCTTACTTATGTTTCTTTGATTTCTCTATCTTCCATTGTGTCCCCCTGGTTGTTTGTTTCTTTTTGCATACTAGCAGAATTACTAATACTTTGTGCCCAAGTTTTGGAATTTTTTGTAAAATGTATTTTCTCTTCATCCCTTGCTTTCATTCTTTGGGTGTCTGCTTGTTCAATTGTTTTCCCGACATCCTTCATGCCTTTCCATTCATCCTTTTCTACCAGAAGGGCTTCTTGCAACAATGTCACTTGACCTTTTAAAAATTTATTGTTTTCTGTTAAGCCCTGATTTTCTATTGTTAATAGCTGGATTTTAAGGTCTCTCTCATGCTCTTTGACTTCCAAAACCTCCAATCTCCTTTTTCCATTTAGTAACTCTTGCACATACAAGTCAATTGACCAGATGAGAGGTTTGGATGTGGGACTATACAAAGCATAATCACTACTATCTTTAGTCATGTTGTTGCTACATCCTTTCAAAAGAGGCTTGTTTGAAAGTTTATTATGGAGGGCCAATTTTTTCCTTGTCTACTCCCATTTTAAATGAGCAACTCTATGTTTTAAAATACCCCAAAACTGTTTGGCATTGATCCAAACCAACTTCCTTGATTTCTTGAAGAGGCATTTTTCACTTGAACTAAATGGTTTGTTTCACTAGAGACACGTACCTCTTGCCCATTTTTTATGCTTGTTGAATGTATTTCCATTGACATAGGGGACAAGAAAAAACAAAAAAATAAAGAACATGACAATACTTGTTTGTCTATTGGGGAAAAAGGACTAAAAATTGTTGGGATCCCACCTAAACCTCTCGTAGTTAAATTCAAATCCTCACACTGTTCCTGTCATAGTTGTTCCCTCACTGTTTTTGTCGTAGCTGCAACTTCCTCGTTGTTCAATATTTACCTCGTTCCCGCTGCAAAATCCTCGAAGTATCTTCTTCATCGGGTACAATTAGAGGTCACAACGACTGTTGATGTTGTTGTGACTGTCGACATGCTAGAGGTTTTTTTCCATACTTGTGTAGACAAGTGTTCAACCACACACTTATCTCTTTGGTTACTTGTCCCATTTTCCTGGGGTGTTGGAGGAAGAAGGGATCAAGGGTTTAAAGGGATCGAAAACCACCACTACATGTATGTACCGTAAGTCCGTAACTCTTCATTTCTGCTTCAATTTTGAGTCGGTTGAATTCTGGGTTTTGTCGTTTAAATTTCTCCATCGCCTGTCACTGATGTAGCTGATGCACAATAACTGGAAACAGTCGAGTGGAAACTACGAGGGAAATACATGACAAAGACATTAGTGGTTGAATTATTTGAATATATCTCCCATGCATACTACAAACATCTTTTAAAAAACCCAAACGAAGAATTATGAAATAACCCTATATAAATATCTCGTATTAATAAATATATTGTTGTAAAGCCTTTAAAATCCCCCAAAAAATGCAAATGGAGAGAGTGAATGGCTCTAATATTAAAAAATCAAATGAATTAATGGGCGCAAAAGACGAATTTGCATAGAAGAAAGATGAGGAGTTTGCATGCCAGATGTTGGCTGGTGAAAATCCAGTTGTTACGCAGAGACTCCCAGTAGTTAACAAAGCACTAGTTCCCTTCTATCTAGACTTTCATTAATGATACTAGTTATCATTATCTTATTACTCATAGAAGAAATATGTCTAGCTGATCTATCCATAACATAACCAATTTCTCATATTCACAGTCATCGAACATCAATTGATGCAACCGACTTTGTTTGTGAGTGAATCCCATGGACACCACCATTTTAGAACCTTGCATGTTGTTGATTCATGTGATTACATTTTGCAAGAGTTCTTTATTTTACAAAACTTTTTCATGACTTCGATGTCAACTACTGTGTCTATTATATTGGAAATTTTGATCCTCAATTGCAGTGGTTAGTCAGTTCGCTAATTTTGGGTCACTATAGTGTGGGGGAGGAGGCCTCAGGGCACTGTTGTGCTTCAAGGCTAGGATTATCGATGCTCAGTCCTGGTGCTTGCAGTCATGCAACGTATTCAACCTCTGCCAGCCTCTGCCAGTAGGAAGTAGTTTCCTCCAATAATCAAACTGGACACGTTGTGGGTTTGTTGTTGCCCGAGTTGTTCTCTTAGAGCGTCTTCATATTAGATGGCTATTTGAAGGGCACACTGTCGGAATTTGATCCAAGAGGATACATTATCTAATCCCCATTGTCAACAGAGGACAATAAAATAATATGGTATGACAATGGATAATGAGATAAAAGATAAGATCTATCCGGATTGATAGAAAGGGACTGACAATTAAGGAGATAAGATTATGAAAGGACATACAACTAAGATATAGGAATTTGCTAAAATGATATTAAGGATATGTCACAATTTATAGAAGAGAAAAGAGACAAGGACAACTCATAGGCGATATTTATGTCAGGGGGTTACAAATGAAGGAAGTATGCCATAGGTGGTTTTAAAGGAGGGATGCTGAACAATAAGATCTATCCAGATTGATAGCAAGGGACCGACAATTGAGAAGATAAGATTATGAAAGGACATACAACTAAGAGATATGAATTTTCTAGAATGAGATTAGGGATATGGAACAATTTATAATAGAGAAAAGAGACAAGGACAATTCATAGGTGGTATTTACGTATTTACGTTAGGGGGTTGTTTCAAATGAATAAAGTAGGTGGTATCTATGTTAGGGGGTTGTTTCAAATGAAAGAAGTATAACATAGGTGGTTTTAAAGGAGGGATGTGAAAAAAATGGTTGTTTTCAAAAACTTGGCATACAAAAAATTATTTAAAACTCAACATTATTATAATTTTTATTATTATTTAAAATACAATTATTTAAAACACAACATTAATATTAATTTTTATTATTTAAAAGACAATTGATAAGTAAATATTTCCATTTATAATTTGAGATGTTTCCAAATGCTTCCAATAATTTAATTGAAAAAATAAAATCTAAGCAAAACCGTGTATCTTTACATAATGTGTTTTACCAAACAAGTGGTAATTTTCATTTTAGGTTTTTTTTTTTTTTTCGCTTTAGAGTGTGAACTTTTTCATTTTATTTTTTGGTTTTTTTCTTTGGAATGTGACTTCATTTTAGTTTTTTTTTCCCTTTAGAAAGTGACCTCTTAGTGATGTAGAGACTCATATTTGACTAGAAATTAACAATAGTTCTATCTAATATTCTTTCGATGTAATCAAATTTCGTTTGTGTGGATTAAAACAATGTAGTCATGCATATTGTCCACAAGCCCTAACATATCCATAGTTTTCTCTTACAGTTGATTACATCGAAAATCAATCAATATGATTTTTCCTAGGGTACTATTCTCTAAGAATCACTAAGGTAACTAACAACAGAAGATTGGAAATGGACAATCAGTTTGCTAATTTAGGATGGGGTTATTGAAATTCAAGACGGCTCGAGACAAAAATAACTTTAGAGTATTGAGAATTTGGTCCTAAGAGGTCATAGTTTTGATTTGATTTTTTTTTTTATTATACATATTTAAATTCCATGATACTATATAAAACTTAAATTTTACATATAAAAGGTTAAATTATAATTAATTTTAAAATATATAATTTTAAATTCCATTATAATTAATCCAGATTATAATAAATGTTTAATAAAATTTAAAATATACAATTTTAAATTCCAGTACAATTAATTGATACTATATGACACTTAAATTCTATACATAAAATTTTAGTTATAATAATTTTTAATTAATTTTAAAATAAAAATAATAATTATGCGTATAACTTATTAGATCCCAGTGCTACCTTGAAGTGACCTAACCTTCATTCCTTTCATGCTCTCCAATTCATCATGTTTTTTACTGCATGCATAGCACATAGAAAACACATATCTACCGGGTTTGAATTCATGAAATGATATGGGCTACTGAGTTGAGAAGCGAGTTGGAAGTCTGATTCTTCCATGGTACATACAAGTTTAAAAGGAAATATGGGCAGCAAAAAATTGGCCTTTGTAGAACCCCTTTGACCTCAGAACGAATAAATGCATGCACACACTGAGAGGTATCCACATTTTTCCATGGAAAATCCCCAACCAGTTTGGATACATAGAAAATCACCAACAATCCTTTATTGTTTCTCATTTTCATTGCAAATATTTATGTTCCAACTTATATTTGGTGCTTTTGTTATTTCTTTGATATGTATGTTGCTAATGATATTTATCTAAAGATTTTTCTTTTTGAAAATACAATTTCAAGAAATGGTTCATGGAAAAAGTAGTGTAAATAATAGTGACACAAACAAAGCATCTAATGGATGCAAAGAGAAAGGAGAAGCTCACTTGCGGACTGGTTGACATTGAAAAAACTTGCAGAAGAAAAACAACATTGGGAATGTTTCCAATCAAATTGTCTTAATTAGTTCCAATGGTTTAGGTTCAACTTACTATACTTGTTTTTGTTCTCTGAACTAAACTTTAAACTATGATTGCAAATAACAAAAAATTCGATGCAAATGTAACTCTATAATGAAAGGGTATTTTGTTGGGCTTACCATTTTTGGCCTAAACACTTAATAGCCTATTGTAACATAACCAACCACCCAAGGTTGGGTCATGCAACCTTTCTAAGTCTCTTGCTCTAAGATGTAACGTACCCATCCATAGAACTATTGGGCTATGACACACATAAACTCTTGTAGAACTTAAAATATATAAAACTTAAGCAGACAAATACATTTTGCTAATACACAGATTCATGCGGAAGTAACAGTAAGCCTATACATACAACATACACGGGAAAGACTCACAAATATAAAGACATGTATAAATACATAACATGCAAATGACACATAATTGATACTTATATTTTTATAGAAGACCACCAACTACATGCATACCTTCCACTATCCTCCCATCTTTAGACCATGTTGCTCAACACTCTTAACAATGGGTCACCTTCGAGCTAGGACTAAACTCCACACGGGTAAATGGGTTCCTAACTAGGTCAAGGCAACAAGGAGTTACATAGTCAACGGTAAGGATTTCATCCAGGGTGCCTACTCACACTAACAACCTACAACCTCTCATTCCCCACATGCATGTCCCACCCCAGGAAGTGTGCCCCTTCTCTGCTCAACAATCCTTCAACTGCCACACTTCCCTTCTAGGGATTCAACAACAGGATGGACAGGAAGTCTACGGGCACTATAGCTGCAGTTGGGCTCCCTCAGGAAATCACTTCCCCAACAATTCTCTCACCTAGAGAGAGTTTCTCATGAGCCTGAAAACCTGCCTCTTCAATCCACGAGCCTGACAACCCGCCTCTTCAAACCCACAGACTTGAAAACCTGCTTCTTCTGTCCAACTTTTAAGTCGACCAAGTATGGGTGATGGAAACAAAATTTTTTGGGTGTGTAACATGTAATGACAAAAACCACGCTCAGGAAAGGAACTGGTTTGGAAGCAACAACATTCAGGTAAGGAACAACATGGCTCAGGCAAGGTAAAAGTGCATTGTGCATAAAAAGAAATGTACGGGATCATTTTTGAAGGTGTGTGTGATGCATGGAGAGATTCAATTGCTGGAGTCCATGAATTCCTGTGTGCATGACTCTCTGCATGAATGAATGGGTGAGTGAGTGCATTCATGAATGGGGAAGGATATGGAAATAGAGTAATGTTGGCATGTTTACAGACAAAGTGTGTTTGTCATTGATGTCAGGAGCAAAAATGACGATGGTATGTTTACAGGAAAGAAAAATAGCAATGAGGAAAGAAACAATGATGGAAAATAAGGAAAGCATAAGTAAAGGAGAAGAAGAGAACAATATGAAAATCAAAGCTCGGGAGGAATAGCTGGAGTATGCAGAGATCAAAGCTCGGAAAGAAGCGTAATCTCAGGAGGAGGAGAGAACAGTATGAAGAGATCAAAGCTCAGAAAAGATAGCGCTTTGCACTTTCCAGAAGTGCATCCGAGGTCCAAGAGAAGGACTCATAGGAGGAGAAAAGGTTGAGACCTTTGAACACTTAGAAAATATTCTAAGTTAGAGAGATCAAAAATCTCAGGAGGAAGAACGACAATGGTCATTGGATCACCAATCCCGAATACCCGATGACCGTTAGATCAACGCCCAGTGACCAGAGGAAGCGCAGAGGAGAAGTACATACCTAATCTGTTGGATACGAGCATTGAGGATCAACAATCGTTGGATCCAGAAATAAATGAACGAAGGTTAATCCTTCGGATGAGCGTAGGAGAGCGGACTTTTCAAAGTCTTGAAGTCTCGAAGTAAGCAAGGACCATCCATCGTCAAGAATGACAGGTGGCACACGATCCTCAACTCCAGATCAAATCACTTTGAGGATTTTTCAGTTTGAGACTTGAAAAACTCGAAGTCTGGAGAGTCAGAGAGCCGGAGTAAATGACATCTGTCAAATCAGTTTGAAGTGGAAGGACAGGATAAGTCAGCAAAGACACATCACATAAATATTGACCCATCGATCTAAGTTCATGATCAACGAATATAATTCACTTCAAATCTAAAGACGTGAGGAGGTTACACTCTGGAGACCTTGAGATTTGAAATTCCCGAAATGCAAATTTTCGTCATCCATTGGATCATTCCAAGTGGAAGGACATGATACACCAGAAGAGCTACATCATAGAAATATCAAGCCGTCGATCTATGATTCTGATCAACGAACAAGATTCACTTCGGATATAAATATACAAGGAGGTTACACTCCGAAACGTTTGAGATTGGAAAAACCTGTAGCCCGAAAATCTGAAATGAATAAGGACCATCGGATTTGGAGGACATACGAGGACCGTTGGATCAGTGATGTTGGTTAGCAGACGACGTCAGAAGACCGTGTAGAAATTTTAATACAAATTATGTATTGCCTGGATTCTCCTGATCTAACAATTGTATGACATTGTTAAATACAAAGCTGCTTCTACAAATATTCTTGCGGAATTTAAAACACGATTGCCAATTGCAATATCAAGAAGAAAGATCAATCACACATAACACAAAAGTTTTACTGGGAAAGCATAAAGCTAAAAACCTCACTATCATATATTATGTATATATCATGGATCATGAAACAATATCATACAAAACTCTAATCCAAGAGCTCTCAGTACAA
>SNQJ01S0021718.1:0-30225 GCA_010110895.2 Picea sitchensis | reverse complement strand
CCTGTCTCTATGGTATTCGAATTTTCTCCTGGTGAGCGCCTTCATCAAAATGTCGGCATCCTAATCTTCCGTAGGAAGTACTGAAGCAACATGATATTCCGCTACACACAATCTCTGATATGATGATACCAAATATGTATATGCTTAGATCTATCATGAAACACATGATTAATCGAGATTTTAATGCAACTATGATTATCACAATGAATCACTATTGGATCTAAATGAGAACCAAAAAAACCAACCAAGATCTTCCTCATCCAGATAGCCTCACATGCAGCTTAACTCGCTACCATGTATTTCTCTTCCGTTGAACTGAGTGCCACGGATCTCTGTTTCCTGTTATACTAAGAAACAACTGTAGATCCGATACTAAAGATCCCCCCTGATGTGCTCTTTCTGTCTGTTGTGCTGCCCTCCCAATATGAATCCGTGAAGCCATGCAACTTCAACTCATCCGTCTATTTGTACCATAATCCATACTCAGATGTTCCCCTTAGGTATCTCTGGACATGCTTACCCGCCTTCCAAAATATCTTGGTAGGCTTAACCATTGCTTGACTCAGCTGGTTAACCGCATAGAAAATGTCTGGTCTCATGTTCACTAGATACATTAGCAAACCCACTAACTGTCGATAGATAGTAGCATCCACTACCTCTCTAGAAGTAGCATCCTCTTTCCTCCAGTTTCCTGGAAGAGGAGTATCCATGGGTTTTCATCTCTCCATGTGAAACTTACCCATTATCTCCCTTTCATACTTGCCTTGAAACAAAAAAAGTTCACCATCTCGCGGCGATATTTCCAATCCAAGAAAAAAATGATGGAGGCCCATATCCTTCATCTCAAACTCCTTTGCAAGGTCCTCCTTGCATGAGTGTATCAGTTGCTCATCAACATTGAGTATTAAATCATCAACATAAAGAACAATGATTAAAAGCTTACCCTCCACCACAATTTGGTATAGGTTTGCATCTGCTTCACTTTTGGTGAAGCCTAGTCTAGTGAAATAACTGTCTATCCGAGTGTACGAAGCATAGGGTGATTTCTTCAGCCCATACAATTCTCTTTTGAGTCGGCACACATGTGACTCATTGTTGAAGATCTTAAATTCTTTCAGGATGCTCTATGTACAATTCTTCCTCAATGATCCCATTGAGAAACACAATTTTTACATCCATCTTATGAATGCGCTAGCCCATCTGCACTGAGAGTGCGAAGATGGATCTTATGGAAGAGTACCTTGCAACAGGTGCAAAGGTTTCATCATAATCTATCCCCTCGATCTTTGAGAAGCCCCGGGCCATAAATCTGGCCTTGTATTTCTCCACACTCCCATCAACAACCTGTTTTACCTTGTAGATCCATCTCGAACCTACCACTGATTTTTCAAACGATCTTGGGACAATTTCCCATGCACCGTTTTTGACAATGGAGTCATACTCCTCCATCATTGCATCAAACCAAGTGGGATCCCGCACTACTTCCTAAAAGGAAGATGGTTTAATCACAATACATTTTCTCATGAGAGCCATGTATCTAGTAAATTGATTAAGAGATTGTCTCTATCTGCACTGTGAAGTAGGGTCTCCTACATTCTGTGCAACATTTAGTCTCAATCTATCATCTTTTGTGGTGCACTTTCTGCCATTTTTGATGGATGGATTTTCATGAGTGGCTTCCTCCACTCCATGAACCTCCTCATGTGGTTGATCCACATCTTCAAACTCATCTTTGGGAACCAACAATTCCTCCTCTGCATGCAAGTATAGCTCCCTCTCAAGCGACAACCGCATGGCTTTTCCCTCATCAAATTTTATATCCCGTCACATAATAGTCATCTTACTGTTAGGAAAATACACACAATAATTATGGGGTGTTTCTGTGTACCCCACAAATATCCCAACTTCATTATTCGGCTCTAGCTTCTTCCTGGCATTCTTGGTCACAAGCACATAAACAAATGAGCCAAAAATCTTAAAATGAAGAACATCGGGTTTCTTACCAGTGAAAGCTTCTTCAGGTGTATTCATTCCAAGTACTCTATGAGGACAACGATTTTGCACATAGACCACAGTGTTGCATGCTTCCACCCACAAATGCCTTGGTAGGCCCTGATCATGCAACATCGCTCGTGATGCACCCATGATCATTCTATTCTTCCTCTCCGCAACCCCATTTTGTTGTGGGTTATGAGGCTCTAGGAATTCTCTTTGAATTCCTTCTTTGCTGCAGAAGTATTTGAATTTGTTAGAGATGTATTGTCCACCATTATCGCTCCTCAGATCCTTCACTTGGTTCTTCGACTCTTTCTCCAAAAATGATTTAAACTCACAGAACTTTGAGAATATTTGATCATTCTTCTGCATGAAGAAGATCCAACATTTATGAGAAAAGTCATCAACAAAAATAACATAATACTTATCTTTTGATATTGAAGCAACCGAGAATGGTCCACACACGTTTGTGTAAATTCTCTCCAGAATCACCGAAGCATAGTTCTCCTTTTCATGAAAGGTGGACTTTACATACTTCCCCATGGTGCAACCCTTACACTAATCTAACTGAGCAAGTGTTCCCATTGGAAGTCCAGTAGATATTTTCTGCATGATTTTCAAGGCTCCATGATGAAGATGGCCCAATCGCATGTGCCATAATTCGACCTCATCCTGGCTCACAACTTTTTTTGCCTTGCCCATCATGGAAGCACAACCATTTACCTCCATATTGTAGAGATTCTTAACTCGAATCCCTATCTTCTTGACTTGACCCGTTGTTTTATCTCACAGGAAGGATTTTCCATCGCTGAAAACAACATCATAGCCTTTGACCTCCAACATTTCTATTGAGACCAAGTTTTTATTTAGACCTGGAACATGCATAACATCTTTAAAATGAAATGGTTTACCTGACTCCCTATGAAAGGTAATGGTACCAATTCCAGTTGCACTGTATCATCCATCGTCGCCCATATCTATATGCGTTTTGAGATATCTCTCCTCCAAGTCACTGAAAAGCTCCTTATCTCCTGTCATGTGGAAGGAAGCGCCAATATCCAAATACCACACTGATCCCAATGCACTTGATTCCATGCATGCGATCAAGGAGAAGTCAAGTTCAAATTGTGAGGAAAGGGCCTCACTAGCTGCAGCTCCAACAACCTTCTTGTTCTTCTTCTTCTGCGAACAGTTAGTAGTTAGATGCCCATGTTCGTGACAATGAAAACACTTCACTTTAGACAAATCCAACTTCTTTCCTTTAGAATCAGTTCTTGAATGGAATTTATTCTCCTTCCCTTTCCTTGCCTTGGAAGCCAAAGCACAATCCTCTTCATCATCATGTTCTTATGAAGAACCATCTCTGGTGTTCCGCCTGAACTCTTCATGTGCTAGATCCGAACATAGTCGTTCCCAATATGGAAATTTTTCCCTTCCATTGATAGAGTCTTCATATCTGTGCCAATTCTTGGGAAGTACTAGGAGTTCCAAGCTCACCAAATCATCATCAATGACTATTATTCCCACACTCCCCAACTCATCCTGACATTGGACAAACTTCGTGAGATATTTTGGAATGGAGTCGCCCTTCTCCATCTTGATCTTCCTGAGTTTATCTTTGAGCGCCAATTTCTTATGGTCGCTGCTATTTTGGAATAGATCTATCAAAGTCTTCCACATTGTATATGGTGTGGCTTTCCCATGGAGGTTTGAGACAATGTGGTCTTGTACTCCCTCCAACAGGATCCTTCTCGCCTTTGCCACTTTCTTTTTCCATGGATCAATATTTGCAACGTCTGCAACATCTGGCTTAGGAACATGTTTGTTAATAAATTCCTTCAAGACATTGTCTTCGAGTACTGCCTCCATCCTGTCCTTCGAAGCAATGTAGTTCGATCTTCCCTTGAGTGCATACTCTAAACTCAAGCCATTGAAATCCATTTCGATCTTGAATCAATGTAGCACCAAGAAAGTCTTTCTACAAATTTGAATTCTATCCAATCACAAACTCAACTTCTACATTTTTCTATGCTCTAATACCATCTACAAATTTTAATACAAATTATGTATTGCCTAGATTCTCCCGATATAACAATTATATGCCATTGTTGAATACGTAATCGCTTCTAAAAATGTTCTTGCGGAATTTAAAACACGATCACCAATTGCAATATCAAGAAGAAAGATCAATCACACATAACACAGATGTTTTACTGGGAAAGCATAAAGCTAAAAACCCCACTATCATATATTATGTATATATCATGGATCATGAAAAAATATCATACAAAACTCTAATCCAAGATCTCTCAGTACAATATACAATCATCTCACACTGTCATACAAAAATTGACAAATTCATGTGCCAATTTACTGCTTCCAGACAACCTGCCTCCTCTGCGCAATCCCTACAAGAAATGGATTCCTCTTGCCTAGGTTGTGCAATCCTCATGGGCACATCCAATGTGTGTGTGGTTGCATGAGTGCACTCACTAATGTCAGAACTGATAGTCAAATTGTCCCTTTCACATGTTATCTCAACTGGGTCTCCACTGGATCTGACATGCATGTAGTTAACAGTGGTAAATCTTCAGTTGCATGTGAGATCACTGATTGTGAATTAATTAATAATTAATTCACTGATCTCTCACTAGTGTAAGTTCAGTTACAACTAGTACAACTGAGCTTAACTTACTTAACTGATTTAAACTACTTCACAAATCACATAACTGCACATCCAACTCTGTTACAACTTCGAATAACTTAGTTACAACTAATTTGACTTGCATGTCGCACCAGTCAACCTTTGAACTTGAATTTCCTATAACTAATTGATTTTCCACTTCAGTTAACTATTTCCAAGTGCTTATTGAGAATAGACTAATATTTATTGTCCAACTATTATTAAGGGATAATAACATTTGACATACATCTATAAATAGAATTTGCTCACCATCTATAAATAGACATCGTCTATAAATAGAATTTCCTCATCATCTAAAAATAGACTTCCACCTAAAAATAGCCCGAGGCTCCATCCTATTGTAGGTGCATAATTTTCACTAGGATCTTCTTGTTGAACCTCAACAGACCACATCAGTAGATCACGTTAGTAAGGACACATGGTGCAATCAGACAATAACAAGTGTCAAGTTGATTTGGCATTTCATGTACGTGAAAATCACAAATCCGAGTGACATGTGGCAACTACTAGGCTTGTGACACGTCATCAAGTGACGTAAGTAAGTGACTTCACTCCAGGAGTTTTACCTCGGGAGTTTTACCACCAGCAGATGCCCTAAGTATTGAAGTCCCGAATGTCGATGTCTCGAATTGGATACGAGTCGTTTAATCTGAAGATCAATTCGGATGTATTCTCAACCGTTGATCTAGTACATTGGAAGGAAAGTGTAAGTGGAAGTGTTAATTGATAGTAAGCGGTTTCCACCACCTATGAATTATTCAACAGGTGACCACTATGGAGGATAATGAAGCACTAATCAACCTAAAGTCCCGAAGTGTCAAAGTCACTTATGATCGTTGATCGTGTAGGAGGGTACATGTCAACGGATCGTGAACTCCGGGTGAAACTACTATGGAAAATCATGAAGGAGAAAGGTTTGAGGTTTCTGAAGTTTGAATTCACGGAGAGAAGGATAGCCATTGGTTTAAAGGGACACGCGTCGTTGGATCATGGACTTCGGGTGAAATTCTCTAGGAGCAAGCGGATTTTGAGAATTGAAACTCCTGAAGACCAAAAGGAGAAATCAATCTCGTCCATTGGTTTGGAGGGCCACATGTCGCCTGATCATTGAGACTAAGGATCATGCGTGGAAAAAGGAAAGAAGGTAGAGTCTTCGATTGAAGAGGACAAATGTCAACAGATCTTCCATTCCGGAAGATATCCAGTCAACAAAAACATGGTTTGATATCTGAAACTCTCGAAGCCCAGATCATGATGTAAATATCAGTTGTTGATGTAAGAAGGTGTGATATGGTCCACAGACTTGAGAGGACATATAAGAACCATCCATTCAGGATCAAAATCAAGATCGTGAGATCGACAGTCGTGCTCCATTAGAGGGATAGAACATGCTCGGGTATTAATTTTTCGTGAGCGGGCCGCAATTGAAACCATGGTTTTGGAGAAACAACATGTGGTGGCTCGTAGTGAATTGCGGGGAGAAAAGTGAGTTTCTCTCAAACCATCTATAGACATGCCCACAATCACGTGGTCAGATGAAGCTCATAGCCCAAGGTCATATCATGAAACGAAACCAATGCTCACTAGACAAAAATTGGGAAGCACCTTTTTGTATAGGCATTTTCTCAATGTTGATGATCACATGAAGGAAGGGGCTTAGAAGCCAAATAATCCATAATTGACTGGTTGTAACTAACATAGAAGACGAAGATTTTTGACTGCCAGAGAATCTAAGGAATCTTAGCATAATGCCCACTCATGATGAACACACTGAGTATAACCGCCAGAGAATTAGAAGAGATTTAGGGTGATTGCCAGAGGAATTGAAGAGTCTCGAGGTAAATACCAGTGGGATGAAGACTCGTCAAAGAGACAATTGACATATGTAAAAGCGTTGAAGAATGTAACTTCTAGAGAAGCTAAAGAATCTTAGGATAACGTCCCACTGATGAAGAACGGTCTTTGAATGATCGCTAGAGAGAACGAAGAGTTAGGTGCATGATCGGGCACATAATTGGCATGATAAATATACATAGAACAAAGAAGAGAGGGTTTCTCCTGTTGAGTGTGATTTATGTGGGTAGAAGCATGCTGTGGGAAGGAGATGAAATGCACAGAAGAGGGATAATTCATTGAAGGGAAATAAGACACAGAAAATAAAGCGCAGAAGAAGTAAGGAACATAAATGCATATTTGAGAGAGGAAGAAAAAGTTGATGTGTGCATACAAAGACAGAGCAGAAGATCAAAAATCTCAAGAATATGGTAGTAGGAAGACACTAATGCAAGCATAGTAGAGTAGTGTAGGAGAATAGTGATGAGACTGGTAAGACAATGATAAATACTATATCACTGTGATAAATTTATGAGAAGAAAAGATTTATATTTCAGGGTGGTAGGGAGGTGCTAGGGAGGACTATTGTCCTCAGAGTTTCAAGTGGGTTCTTGCACACATAGAGTTGTAGCTTCCATCTGGTTGTAGCCAAAAAAACCAGGGTGGTGCAAGGGAGAACTATTGTTCTCTATTATATAGGTTGGTGCTTGTGTAACTGGAAGTTGGTGCCTATGTAACTGGAAGTTGGTGCTTCCATCTAGTTGGTGCTGGAACCCTCAGGGAGTTGGTACTTCCTTCTAGTGGGTGCTAGAGAAACTAGGGAGTTGGTGCTTCCTTCTAGTGGGTGCTATAGAAACTAGGGATTTGGTGCTTCCTTCTAGTGGGTGCTCGAGAAACTAGAGAGTTGGTGCTCTCAGCAAGTTGTTGCTTATAAAACAGAGGTGGTATCCTTAAAGGGAAGAATGATAATGTACAAAAAATAAAGATTACATATCATATCAAGAAGAAGAGTTTTTTCCCTTTATGGGTTTCCTCAGGAAATATCTCTCTCTGTATATTTCATGTGTGTGATTGATGTTGAATATTCTATTTCTTACTTCCCTGCATTATTGTGATCGTCATTGAGTGTTATGTAAAGAGTTTAAATTGGACATAATTTTTTAAGCACAGTAACAACTGATTCACCCCTCCCCTCTCAATTGTCCAACAATTGGTATCATAGCCAGTTTCTTTTATTTAAAGGTAGATTAGTATGCTTAAACATGACAATTCATTAAGGAAATTCAACCAATAAGGCCACCCTATTCAATGGAACAAAATTTGTCTTCTGAAAGGTTAGGATGAGAACCTACAGAATGGATTTAGGTGCATATGTCTGGGATGTGGTAGAGACTAGTTATGTAAAGCCAGTTGTACTAGCTAATAAGGATGACAAGATATAATTTAGAGTCAATGCTAAGGCTATGAATGCTATTCTGAGTGGGCTTGTAGAAGCCAAATTTTTAAAATTTATGCACTTAGAATATTCCAAAGCAATGTGGGACAAGCTCATTAGCAGTTATGAAGGTAATGAGAAGGTAAAGGATTCCAAGTTTCAAACCTACAAATTACAGTTTGAACAACTAAAGATGAATGAGGATGAGACAGTTAATCATTTTTTCTTAAGAGTTGAGGAGCTTGTGAATGCCATGAAAGGTCTTGGTGAGAATATTGAAGACGTATTATTAGTTTAGAAGATCTTAAGATCTCTGCCTGATAGATTCAATCCAAAAGTTTCCACAATAGAAGAACTGAATGATCTTAAGACACTGTCTATTGATCAACTCCTAGGAACTCTAACTGCTTATGAAATGAGGATTAATAAAGATAAATATACCACTAGAGAAGCATCATTTAAAGAAGATAAGAATGAGGATTCTGAGCCTGATGAAATTGAAGCAAAATTTGTGAGAAGACTAAAGAAAGTATCAGGCAAGTACCAAGGAAAGTTTCCCTTCAATTTTTTTAACTGTGGAAATTTAGGTCACTTTTTTATCTAAGTGTCCACACAAGAAGAAGGACCAGAACTCTGAAGGTGAAGAGAAGTACAAATCCAAAAGATTTAATAAAAAGAAAATTTTATGTGTAAACAATGATGACTCTTTAGAAGACACAGATAGTGACTCTTCTTGTGAAGATAAGGTAACTGACTTCATGCTTATGGCCAAAGATAATTATGATAATAAAAGAACAGGAAGTGATGATAATTATGAAGAAGCTGTGGTTTACTTGGAAGGAGAGATGATCCGTGCTTTGGAAGAGATTGACAGACTCAGACTTAAGAAGAGAAAGAAAAAACAGTTGCTGATACAGTTCGAGAAAGGCAGTTAAAAACCTGATGAAGACGTTGCCCTGCTAAAAGTGGAATTAGAAGAGGCAAAGAAAATAGAGGAAATTCTAAAACAACAATTATCAGAGAAGAAGGAAAGATGTGAAGCTCTGGAAGAAGAAGTAGTTAAAACTAGAAAAGAGATGGAGAAATTTCAAGCCTTGTATCACCAGAGTCTGTCAAGTATCAAAGCCCCGGAAGGATTAGCCACCATTCTGAATCAGCAAAGGAATCCAAAGTTGAAAACTAGTTTGGGTTATGAATAGGGATCAAGTAGTGGTCAACCAAGCAACAAAGAATCCATCAAGTTTTTCAAAACTATAACCAATGACAACATAAAACCTGCAGAAACAAAGGAAGATAATCAACTGCTAAGGAGGAGTAAAGAAAAAGGTGCCAGAACTGAATCTATAGTACAAAGAAATAATACACCCTCTTCTCAAGAAAATCATCAACATGGAAGAAATCGACCTGCTCAAAGAAGACATCCATTTTTCAAGTACATAGATTTTTTCTATGGATATTGTTTCTACTGTTCTAAATTTGGCCACAATACTATTCTAAATTTGGCCACAAAGCTGTAAATTGTTCCTTAAGATTTAGAAATGAGCAATCAAGACACCCAAGGAAAAAATATCTGCCACAACAAAGAATGAGACAACCAAGTAACAAACAGCCACAGATTGCAAATTGTCAACATAAGTTTAGAGACATGCAACTGAGGAGGTCAAGAAATAATGAACATCCAATGAGTAGACAACGTTACACCAATCACTTTGACCTATTGAACAATGAGATTGAATGCTATAACTATCATAACTTAAGTCACAAGGCTTCACATTTCCATCTAAAGAATTACAAATCAGATCCAAGGATAAAACCTCTAGGTAGAAATGCCAGCACATGGAAAAAGAAAGATAGTGAAAAATATGGTCTAGTACTTTCATCTCAAAAACAAAAAGACCCCTTGTATTTAGAATGTGGATGTTCCAAGCACATGACTGGAGACAAGGACAAATCTCTTTGTTTAAGTAAAAGCATAAGGACAGATAACAATGTTGATATTGAATCCTCCCTTGCAAGAAAAGAAGAAGACTCAGATACAATAAAATAATGTTCTGTTAGCATTTATCCCATGGAAGAAGTAGAAAAATAATCATGTCATAAGATGGAAGAAGAAGTTGTGAATATTAGAAATAAGGTTGAGAAGTCAAACACCCAAATCAAGTTCTTGAATAGTTCCATGATCTTGGATGAGATCTTGGATAGTCAGATATCACCAAATGACATATCCGTTCTTGGATACAACAAGGAAGAAATCAGTACTCCTAAGAAACCTGATGCAAGTCCTTCATTTGTAAAGGCTGAAAACAAGTTTGACACAAGTCCTTCATTTGTAAAAATGGAAATCATGTATGAATCAGGTTCTTCAGGTTCAAAGAATGAAAGCAATACTGCAATATTTATAAGATCAGATCAAGGAAGACATCCAAAATCTACTCATACACAAAGTAAGTTTAGACGAGAGACACCTTCATGGATGAATCAAAGGAGTTATGAGAGTGTTTGTAACAGTTCTTGTTTTCTCTTATGATGGATATGGTCATAAAATCCTTGGACTGTAGGCATCATGAAAAAAAAAATGTGAGCGACAATTGCGCAGTGTTCCAGTAGGACAACAACATCCTTTAGAAACATAGGGGGAGTCATTCAGTTATGACAAGAAAAGGTTGATGGAGTCCCAGTAATAGTGATGAGAAATATTGAGTATACTACAGAGGACACAGCTGAAGCTAAAGATGAACAGGTCCAAGAATCTAGTATTTCATTCGAAGACCAAGCACATCCCCATAAAATACCACTTTCTGAGAGAGTAGGTAACCAATAAGATTGTTCAGGTTCATTACATTCCAACAACAGAAAAAATTGTAGACATCTTTACTAAACCCCTAGCCAAGACACCATTTGAATATCTCTGTCATAAGATGGGTGTAATATCTTCTCTCACCTCTGAGAGTCCATCTTGCCAAGGGAAGTTTGTGTTGGTTGAATATCTGATACCTCTGAAAAGTACTACAACAGATAAAGGGGAGCATGTTTTCTTTGACATTGATGTCAAAGGGGGTGAAAAGGTGTGGTCTGGATGCTACAGTTGGAGGTCTAAGTAGAATAGTGCATCCCTTCAGGGTTGCCATCAATGCCAAAGGAGATATTTTTGGCATGTTTACAGGTATAGTGTGCTTGTAATTGATGGCAAGAACAACAATGATGATGGCATGTTTACAGGCAAGAAAAGAAGCAATGAGGAAAACATCAATGATAGAAAACAGGGAAAGCATAAGTTCAGGAGAAGAAGCGAACAATATGAAAATCAAATCTCAGGAGGAATAGCACGAGTATGCAGAGATAAAATATTGGAAAGAAGTGTAAGATAAGGAGGAGTGAACAGTATCAAGAGATCAAATCTCAGAAGATATCGCGCTTCATGCTTTCCATAAGTGCAGCCGAGGTCCAAGAAAAGGACTTGCACGAGGAGAAAAGGTCGAGACCTTTGAACACTTAGAAAATATTCTAAGTTAGAGAGATCATAAAGCTCAGGAGGAAGAATGAAAGTGGCCATTGGATCACCAATCCTGAATACCCGATGACCTTTATATCAATTCCCAGTGACCAGAGGAAGCGCATAGGAGAAGTACAGATTTGATCTGTTGGATCTGAGCACCGAGGATCAACAGTCGTTGGATCCATAAATAAATGCACGAAGGTTAAGCCTTTGGACACGCGTAGGAGAGAAGACTTGTCAAAGTCCTGAAGTCCTGAAGTAAGAAGGGACCGTCCATCATCAAGACTGACAAGTGACACATGATCCTCAACTCTGGAGAAAATCACTTTGAGGATTTTTCAGTTTGAGACTTGAAAAACCCGAAGTCCGGAGAGCCGGAGTAAACAATATCCGTCAGATTAGTTTGAAGTGGAAGAATAGGATAAGTCAACAAAGTCACATCATAGAAATATTGAGCCATATATCTAAGTTCATGATCGACGAACAACATTCACTTTGGATCTAAATACGCAAGGAGTTTAGACTCTAGAGAGCTTGAGATTTGAAATTCCTGAAATACGAATTTCCGTCAGCCGTTGGATCATTCCAAGTGGAAGGACAAGATATGAGAGAAGAGATACATTGTAGAAATATCGATTCGTCGATATAATATTATGATCAACGAACAAGATTCACTTCGGATATAAAGATACAAGGAGGTTACACTCCAGAAAGTTTGAGATTGGAAAAACCCGAAGCCTGAAAATCCGAAATGAATAAGGACCATCAGATTTGGAGGACATAAGAGGATCGTTGGATTAGTGTTGTTGATCAAAAAACCATGTCAGAAGACCACATCAACAAGACTAGATCAGAAAGGACACGTGGTGCAATCAGACAATGACAAGTGTCAATTTGATTTGTCACTTCATGTATGTGCAAATCACAAATCCGAGTGACACATGGCAGCTACTAGGCTCATGACATGCCATCAAGTGACGTCACTCTAGGATTTTTACTTTGGGATTTTTACCACTAGTAGATGCCATAAGTCCCAAAGTCCCAAATGTCGAAGTCCTAAAGTGGATACGAGTCGTTTGATCTGAAGATCACTTTGGATGCATTCTCAACCGTTGATCTAGTACAGTGGAAGGAAAATGTAAGTGGATGTTTTAACCAACAACAAGCAGTTTCCACCTCCTATGACTTATTCAGCAAGTGAACACTCTGGAGGAGAATAAAACAATGATCAGCCTAAAGTCCCGAAGTGTCAAAGTCACTTATGATCGTTGATCGTGCAGGAGAGTACATGTCGACGGATTGTGAACTTTGGGTGAAACTACTCTAGGAAAACGTGAAGGAGAAAGGTTTGAGATTTCCGAAGGCTGAAGTAACAGACCGTAGGATAGCCATTGGATTAAAGGGACATGTGTCATTGGATCGTGGACTCCGTGTGAAATTCTCTGGGAGAAAGCGCAGTTTGAGAATCGAAACTCCTGAAGCCCGAAAGGTGAAATCGATCTCGTCCATTGTTTTGGAGGGCCACATGTCACCTGATCATTGAGACTAAGGATCACACATGGACAAGGGAAATAAGTCAGATCTGTCGATTGAAGAGGACAGATGTCAACAGATCTTCCATTCCCAAATATATCCAGTCAATATCAACAAGGTTTGAGATCTGAAACTCCCGGAGCTCGAAACATGAAGTAAATATGAGTCGTTGATGTAGGAAGGTGAGATTTGGTTGGTAGACTTGAGAGGACAGATATGAACCGTCTGTTCAGGAGCACTTTCAAGATCGTGAGATCGATGGTCTTGCTCCATTACGGGGCTAGAACATGCTCGGGTCTTAATTTTTCCTGAGCAGGCTGCAATTGAAACCACAGTTTTGGAGAAAAGAAGCATGTAGGATCATAGTGAATTGTGGGGCAAAAAGTGGGTTTCTCTCAAACCGCCTATGGACATGCCCGCAATCACATGGTCACATGAAGCTCATAGCCCAAGTTCATATCATGAAACAGAGCCAACGCTCACTAGAAAGAAATCGGGAAGCACCTTTTTGAATAGGTGTTTGGTCACCGCTGATGATCACATGAGGGAAGGGGCTTAGAAGCCAAAGAAGCCATAATTGACTGGATGTAACTGTCAGATAAGATGAAGAGTTTTGAATACCAGAGAAGCTAAGGAATCTCAGCATAACACCCACTGATGATGAACACACTGAGTATAACTGCCAGAGAAATCGAAGAGCTTCAGGGTGATCGCTAGAGGAATTGAAGAGTCTTGAGGTAACTACCAATGGGATGAAGTTGTCAAAGAGACAATTGATGGATGGAAAAGTGTCAAAGACTGTAACTTCTAGAGAAGCCAAAGAATCTCAGGATAACAACCCATTGATGAAGAACAGTCTATGAATGATTGCTAGAGAGAATGAAGAGTTAGGTGTATGATCAGGCATGAAATTGGCATGATAAATATACGCAGAACAAAGAAGAGAGGGTTTCTCCTATTGAGTGTGATTTATGCGGGTAGAAGCATGCTATGTGAAGGAGTTGAAACACATAGAATAGGCATAGCGCATAGAATGGAAATAAGACACAGAGAATAAAGCGCAGAAGAAGCAAGGAACATAAATGCATATCTGAGAGAGGAAAAGATTTATGATAAATACTGTATCTCTGTGATAAATTTATGAGAAAAAAATATTTATATTTTAAGGTGGTAGGGAGGTTCTAGGGAGGATTGTTTTCCTTAGAGTTTCAAGTGGGTGCTTGAACATAGGGAGTTGTAGCTTCCATCTGGTTGCGTCCAGAAAAACCAGGGTGGCAAGGTGGTGCAACGAAGAACTATTGTTATCTGTTATACAGGTTGGTGCCTGTGTAACTGGCATTTGGTGTTGGAACACTCAGGGATTTGGTGCTTCCTTCTAGTGGGTGCTCAAGAAACCAGGGAGTTGGTGCTTCCTTCTAGTGGGTGGTAGAGAAACCAGGGAGTTGGTGCTTCCTTCTAGTGGGTGCTAGAGAAACCAGGGAGTTGGTGCTTCCTTCTAGTGGGTGTTAGAGAAACTAGAGAGTTGGTGTTCTCAACAAGTTGTTGCTTGTAAAACAAAGGTGGTAGCCTCAAAGGGAGTTGGTGCTCCTAAGAATGATAATGTACAGAAAATAAAGATTACTTATCATATCAAGAACAAGAGGTTTTTCCCTTTATGGGTTTCCTCAGGAAATATCTATGTCTATATATTTCATGTGTGTGATTGATGATTAATATTCTATTGCTTACTTCCCTGCATTATTGTGATCATCATTGAATGTTTTGTAAATATTTTAAAATGGTCATAATTATTTAATCACAGTAACAACTGATTCAGCCCCCCTCTCAGTTGTCGAACAACTAATTCACATATATTTTCATTCCCCCTTGATGACACATGGATCTCTTGGAGCTCATTTCTCTCCACTTGTGATTCATTCACCTTCCCATAAGAACTTAGGATAAATTAATTATCCTCACCATAGCCTTGAGTAATAATATTATAATATTCCTTTTGAGATAAGCCCTCTAGCTTAGTCCCTTTCCTAGGCTCTTAGCCCTCCCTTTCGCTTCCTAGTGGAGTTTAGTCCCCCATACTCTTTTATTATGGTTGTTATACATGCAACGATGTATTATATTTATGATATGAGTGTTTACATATACAAAAATAGGCTCACTAGCCTTTAGCATCTAGGCTCTCCGGCCTAATTCAACACATAAGCCTCCTAGATTATAATCACTCAGCTCACCAGCCTATAAAACATATTTACAATTTCAACTAGGGCTCAACCTTGGGGTATTACATTCTTCTCCACTTATTTTTGTACTTCCCTCAGTGCAATATATATATATAGACACACACAAACAATTATTACCAAAATTTCAAAAATATTCAAAAAGATGTGGGTATTCTTCCTGCATAACATCATCGTTATCCCAAGTTGAATCCTCGTGATCATATTAGGTACATTGGAACTTTACTATATCTATGGATCGATTCTAGAGCTGCTTGATCTTCTGGTCCAATATGCACACTAGATGCACTTGCAAAGCACCTTCTTGCTCCACCTGAATAACATTCCAATCAATAACATGATTAACATCAGGTACATAACTTTTGAGCAATGATACATGGAATACATTATGAATAGACATCGATGAAAGTAATGCAAGCATATAAGCTACATGCCCAATCTTCTCTAGGATTTCAAATGACCCACAATAATGAGATGCCAACTTTGAACAATTTCCCAACTTAGGGGAACTTTTGTTGGCCTTCACTTTCATGAATACATGGTCACCCACTTTAAATTCCCTGTGAATTATGCCCTTATATTCATATCTCCTCACCATAGGTTGTTGTCAAAATGGATAAGATTCAGATTTCAAAGCATCCATAAGTGCCAAAAGGGCACTGAGAGAATGTCTTAGCTATGTTTGAAAGCTCAGGAGTTGTAGCAGTTCAAAAAACCACCATGGTCGTAAGATATGTCGAGAGGGATCTAAATCCTTCACAGCCGTAAGATCTTGGAAAAGGCATGCAACGATTAACCCCTATAGTCTTTCATACTTCATTGTTTTTTTCATTTTTAAGTCTTTGACAGAGAGGAGGAAAAGTCCCTAAAGCGTCGAAGTCTCATAGTAAATCTACACCATAGATCATTTTGGAGAAGGTGGACCGTTGGATCCCTAAGTGGTTCGATAGTTCGACACTCTAGGGAAATTGTTTTGTGGTTGCATGAAGGAACGAGTTCCTTGAAGTCCCAAAGTCTGGAACTAATACAAACCATTCATGTTTATGGACACATGTCCACATATTAGCAAGTATTCAGGAATTTGATGTTCAGGAGATTTGTGGTGTAGTGTGGAGAAGTGTCTCAAATCCCAAAGTTATCAAGCTCCAGAGAATTCCTTTTCGAGAGTATGAAAGTCCAGGTTTCAAAATTTTTGATGTAAGTTGAAGAAGAAATATTTGAAGACCAAAGTTCTGAAGCTCTGTAGCCTCGAAGCTCCAGATAGAATATGTTTAGAAGTTCGACATTTGGGTGTTTTTAACGTGTTATAGTGTGAAGTTTTCCGAATCTAGAAACTCCAGAGCACCGAAGTATTAAATCTTCAACGAGCCGCGGTACGGGGAGTCAGCCACTTCGGCGTTTCAGTGAAATGTTGTGCTGTGTGGTGAAATCCTCTGAAGCTTGAAGTTCTGAAGCTCCAGAGCCCTGAAGCTCTAGATAGCATATGTTTGGAAGTTTGTCTTTGGGGTGTGTTTAAAGTGTTATAGTGTGAATTTTTGCTAATCCAAAATCTACAGAGAGCCAAAGTATTAAAGCTTTGGAGAGCCACGGTTCGGGGAGTCAACCACTTTGGCATTCGAGGGAAATGTTGTGTATTGTGGTTAAATCCTCCGAAGCCCAAAGTTCTGAATCTCTGAAGAACACTATTAGGGAGTTCGAAAGTTCTACATTTGGGTGTTTTGATGTGTGATGGTGTGAGATCCTAGGAATTCCTAAAATTCTGAAGCGCTAGAGTGACGGGACATGCTGATGTCACCTAAGGTGACGTGGATCCACTTGATGCTTTCCATGAGTCATCTTGATACATATTTTTCACAAGCCGTTGGTACCAATTGGAGCTTGACATGTGTCACCCATAGAATGGGCCACATTTTCTCTCCATATCTTCACCACGTAGCACCCCCCTAGTGCATGATTGTTGATGAGACACTGGAAATTAAGGGATTCAACATTTGGGGATATGTGTGTTTGTTGTTGCAAGATATTCTGAAGCTCAAAGATTCAGATCCTGGGAGCACCGAATTAGTTCACCCATTTTGATTTCGAGGAAATTTATGTGTTGTGTGGTCCAATATTCCGAATCCCAAAGCATGGGAGCACCAGAGTAATGAAACACCAAAATTCTAGAACGAGAATTCATAAATGTGGCATTCGAGAGAATTAAGGTGTAATAGTATAAGAACCCCGAAGCACGAAGATCCAAAGTTCTAGTCTGGGAGTTCTCCAGTTCAAAATTTGGGAGAAGTGTTGTGTTATGTTAGAGAATCTCATGAAACTTCGAAGCTGTGGAGCCCCAAAGCTCTGACGATGTACCGTGCAAGAGTTCACCAATTTGAAGTTTGGGAAAAATAAGACGGGAGGTAGTAAGAGCCTCTGAATCCTGAAGTTCTGGAGCCCCGAAGTCCTGAAGCTCCGAAAAATATATTTTTAGTTAAGTGCTTGGTCACAACCCATTGTCACATGATATTGGGGGCTGAAGAAAAAGGACTAGTTCCCGAAAATTGTCATTAAGAATAGAAAATGGATTAGAAAAGCAGTCGTGGGGTTTTTGATTCGTACTGAACTACATTGGAAGGAAATCACATGAATTTGTGAACCCTGAGAGAGGATTCAACATGGTTCCAAGAGCTAAATTGACTTCCAAATAAGATCACTTATGTAAGGATTGACCTCATAGAAAGGACAAACTTTTTAGATATCCATAACTTTCTAGTCAAGACTTAGTATTGACCAAGGGAGAAGTCATTGGAAATATATTGGATAGTAGAATATAACTATTCACCCATAAAATTGACCTGAACATTCAATTTCTCAGAAAATCAGAAGAAATAAGTCTGATGTATTATTGAACCAGAATGGTTCATATTTTCATGAAATTGTTGAAATAATTGGCCTGAGAAAATTTTGTTGGCTGCACATTTTGTAGAGTTAACAACAACTATATCAGATTAGGATCAACATAGAGTGCATATGAAAGGATTATACACAGGGGGATTACATCCAGGAAGATGATATCATAGGTATGGATGTCCATATGGGTATTGAAGGAACAAACTCAAATGGACATGGATAAGGAAAGGATGAAAGATTGAATTTGGTTGAGACTGTTAAAAATTTGAAAAAAGATGTACAAAGTCATGAAGTTGATAATGAAAGGATTATGAAATCCAAGGAGAAACAAGAGGACTTCAACATGAAGTTAATGTAGATCTTGGATAGAATTGAAAATAAATTAGATAAGGAGAATTGCTAAAGAAAATGAGGAAGTCACAAGTCTCCTGATGAGAAACACAGAACATGAAGTGTTAGCAGACATCACCATCACTCCCCAAGGAATTCCAATAGGAGAGCACATAGTAGCTCAAGTCCATCCCCTGTCAGGAGGCATATGAAGAGGTCTAAGGTAGATGAGATACAAGGAGAAATGAACAAAATAAATCCTCTTACGTTTGAAGGTGAGCACAAGAAGGATGAAGATGTAGAGACATGGTCTTTCATTTGCTCAATTATTTTTAGATGTCTTATGAGATGGACCATAGAAATTTCTTCAATAGGAGAAACCCCCATTTTACTCAACATGATATCATAAGGAACTGAAATTTTAATTTTAAACTTGTTTGTAATAAATCATTTTTTAATATTCTCAATTTGCTTCCACTGTAAGTCAGATGTACTGTTGTCCCACACTTGACAACCATAGAGAACCACCGAGATCACTAAAATCCCAAAGAGAGTTTGCATATTATTTCAATCCCATAGCTATGCCTCTCCATACCTATTTTGGAAAGCATAGAATTATTTCCAACCTCCCAAAGTTATTTTATTTCTGCAACATTCCCAACTTAGATTTTTGTTGAAGTCAATTCCGAGGTATTTGTAATCTACCACTTCTTCAAGAGTGTTTCCTTCAAATTATAAATTATGTTGATTATGTTTTCTTTTGGTAGAGAAAACTACCACTTTCATCTTGCTAGTATTGACTTGCATACCCAATGTACTACAAAAGTGCTCAAGGGAAATTAAGTGTTCTTGCAACCTAAGAGAACATTTAAGAATCAAAATAAGGCCATCTGCATACAAAATAAGACTTATCACAAACTCGCCCAAAACAACACCATCACCTTCCTGAAAGTTTAACCACTCTTCAAGTTTGTCCATATATAAACCAAAAAGGGTAGGGGACAATGGGCACCCTTTCTTGACCCCAATATCACTCCTAAAACTTTCATATATAACAGTCAACATTTTGATTTTGACTTTAACCTCCTCATATAGCCTATGGAAAATTTCTCTAAGATGCATAGGAACCCCAAGTTCCTCCTGTTAGCACAAGGATTTTCTCCCATACTACAAGGGAGAAAGCCCAGAACCCATCAGTAAAATGTTACAACACATGTGTTTTTGAAAGGTGAGAGGGAGCTGATAAAAATTGTTCATCAATGAACAATGATGCCTACATCAAACCATGTTCCCATAGAGAAAATCTAATCCAAATATGAAAAACAAAAAGACAAAATTTCATGGAAGAATGATAAATAAACATAAAGAGAATATTCCATTTGCACATCTGGTCCAACTGTTCAATTCTCTAAAGGAAATTCAAGAAGTCGAGATCCTCCTACTTCAAAAATCAAAAGAAATTCATGGTAACATCCTATGGGTAGTCAAATCCATTGTTTCTTAAGAATAATAGCATGAATCCTTCACACCATAACCATGAACCAAAAGAAAATGGAAGAAAAGTTATGTTCCAGATTAGTATTAGCAACATTCAATTGAAATACATGCTCTTTAGTGAGGTATACCGGGCTGCAAAAAACAAAATAGTTTTATTTTCTATTACTCTACCCCATCACTTAGCTCATTCTAACGCTTCTCTACTCTTGTACCATGAAATATATAGCACTATATGTCTTTTCCATCTCACCAATTCGAACTCCAACCCCTTTCCCAAAATAGAAACAGTTACAAACAGAAATTGACACATTTTAATTGATTTACTTCTTTTTAGGAGGCTAAATTCTGAACAATAGGCTTCAAAACGCCACTTGTAATCCTGAAACTATAATAGTTGTGTAAAATATGAGAACTTTTTTTGTAGATAAACTCGTTCTCAAGAAAAACCTCTCTCTGTTTCTTCAAATGCATCTCCAGCTGGCCGGATTACGTGTCACAAAAACATGTCTCAAACAAGAAATCCTCAAAACTGAAAAATAAGGCTCAAAGATTCCTTTAAATCTCCCAATTCGTGACACCTGAGTGGAAAATGGAAAATGTTAATGTTATTGGGTCCATGATTGACAATAAATTCCTTTTAATTTTAAAAATTCATACCGGTTTACCTGGAAATCCTCCTCAAAGTCAATTGGTCAAAAATGTCAGTTCAATAGTCCTAGAACAAAGTGTTTGCATCACATTTTGTAGCACATTCCATAGCGCCTTTCTGAAAATGCCAGTTTTTGCAGCGCCGAGCTAGGAGAAATTTGAAATACTTTAGCATGACAAAAAGGTAATGATGGGAATGAATGAATATTGCGTTATGGACTCATATGCAGGATCAAGTGCTCTAGGTTCATAAAAACTGTTGAAACTTGGTGCTTCAGGAAGCTGGCACTGCGGAATATCCTGATTGATAGTGCTGCAAATTAGACCATAAAAATAACCAAATTTATCTGTGCAAATTCTATGTGATAACATCTAGCTCCATAGGGGATAGAGACCTCCCTATGAGGTTCTAAGAACTCTTGTAGTTTCAGTTCCTTGACCATTGGTTTATGGAGTCAGTATTAGGTACAACTATCAGTAATCTTGTTGAAGACATCATTCTAGAAAACCTACACTACTTACAAGCTGAAATAAAACACACCCGCTCAATAGAGATTATTTATGTACATGCCTACACTAACTAGTTTTACAATGTACTTAGGTGAAAGAAAAATTCCACCATAGCCACTCAAAGGAAAACAATAAGAAGAAAAAGCATGGAAACAATCATAAAGATGTCTTTGGAAAAGGTTGCTCATCTGAATGACTGAGTGTCACGAAAAAATATGAAGACTTCAGAGAATTGGAGAAACATGACTCCAACAAAAGTGCTAATGGGTCCTCAAAACTATGATTTAAAACCAATGGCTTTAAACAAAATGACTTCCACTGCATGAAATCCTTCTTGCTAAGAAAGGTATGACATGTTTGTTCTTCAATTAACAACTGTTGAATATAATTTAATGCATGATATCCAGGCTTAATAAAATGTGTTTGACTAATAAGTAAACATTTATGATCTAAACTCAATAACCTCTGACCTTGTATGTAATCAAAACCGAGAAAGGGTTGTTGATCAATCACCTTATGTGCAGATTCTTGCTTTTGTTCTTGTGCAGGTTCTGGTAAATGGATGACTGATGTAGGTGGTTGCTGGTCCGTTGATAGATGTTGGCTTACTTCCTCTAGCTGAATGAAAATGATCAATACACATGTATCAATGATAGGCTTCACTTCATCAATAGGATGATCATCAACATCAGTGGGATACTCATCAAAAAAGGGTTTTCCATGAAATGTTTATGATTGTGCACACATGACAGTAACAACTTGTTGTTTGTAGATGTATTTTTCATCAATTATCGGTTCATGTGCAAATTCAACATTATATTGTCTTTGAATCCTGCCACAAGCTCAAAGATTCTCCTCCACTTATTCAACATCTCTAAATAACTATAGTAAAGATGTAGACTCTCTTTCTCTAAGAAATAAGACAATATTGGAGTGCTGAGACATGATGTAATAAACCATGGCAATAGTTTCAGAAGGTTTGATTTCCAAGGGTACACTGCAATATATAATGTAGAACCTTCGATTAAAAGCAGACAAAACTTCATTATCCTCTCTTCTGACAATAGTGAACCCATGCAAATACTGATCCAAATATTTTCTCTCTCCCTAGTATTTTAAAAAGGTGTCATATAGTTCATTCCATGAACCAATGGAAGCAACTTCCATATTCTTGAACCATAAGGAAGCATCTCCAATCAAATATTTAGAGAAAAGCCTCATGACAATATCTTCATGCAAGATTTCCAAATTTTCAATGAAGTCTTGAAAAGTGGAAGGATGCTCTTCTCCTGAAGTGTTATTTTTTCCAGCAAAAGTTAGTCAATAGTGTGCAAATCTGGGAGGGTAAGGATGAAGAAAGGATGGTAGATTTAGAGGTCCAAACATCTTTTCCCTAATCTTAAACTGGAAGTCAGTGGGATGCTGAACATTAGAAGGATATTGGTAAAGGTCATAGGAGCTGGCAGTCTGAACTGAATCAGTTTCATTATTTGAAAAAGGATAATAATCATTTGGTGGATATTGAATTTCAACAGATTGGTTATTAACAACAGAGGTAATGGAAGTAGGTAATAAATCAACTTTATCATCTGTAGAAGGGAGAAAATTATAAGGTTCAGGCTGGTTAAAAATGTTTATATGAACCTCATCTTATTTCGGTGCTTGAGGTGCAGGAATATCATCAACATCAATGACACAAGGAGAGGGTAAAATTTCTTCTACCAAGGAGGAGTATGCAACAAAAATTTTGTGATTCTCAGAATATACAAAGAATATTATGATTCTTCGAATGTGTGCAGGGAAATTCAAGAAGGAGTTTAAGACAAAGGACATAAGTTCTAGAAAGAAACTCACAACTTGATACCTAAACTTGCCTCTGTCTTCCATCTCTATCCAATCTTGTTCCCACAGTGAATTTTTCCAACAGGCTTGTCTTCGTAAGGTAGTCTTTGATCAATGGAGTCGCCTGGTGGAAGATATGCAGTGTTTTAAGTGCCCAAGTTCAATCCACCATCTAAATATGGAACTGTACTTGTCGTTCAACCTAAGGAGATATTCAACTTTTCTCAAATAGACTCCCTGGAAATGATGCCAATGATGTTAGCGCAAGGATTTTCTCCTAGACAACAAGGGAGAAAGCCTAGAGCCCATCAGTAAAATGTAACAACAAGTGTGTTTTTGAAAGGTGAGAGAGAGATGATAAAAATTGTTCATCAATGAACAATGATGCCTACATCAGACCATATTCCCACAGAGAAAATCTAATACAAATATGATCAACACCAAGAAACAATTGCATGGAAGAATGAGAAATAAACATAAAGAGAATATTCCATTTGCACATCTGGTCCAACTATTCAATTCTCTGAAGGAAATTCAAGAAGTCGAGATCCTCCTACTTCAAAAATCAAAAGACATTCATGGTAACATTCTATGGGCAATCAAATATGTTGTTGCTTAAGAATAATGGCATGAATCCTTCACACCATAAACATGAACCGAAAGAAAATGGAAGAAAAACTATGTTCCATATTAGTATTTACAACATTCAATTAAAATGCATGCTCTTGAGTGAGGTATACAGAGTTGCAAAAAACTAAATAGTTTTATTTTCTATTACGCTTACCCCTCTCTTAGCTCATTCTAACCCTTATCTACTCTTGTACCATAAAATATATAGCACTATAGGTCCTTTCCATCTCACCAATTTGAACTCCAACCCCTTTCCCAAAATATAAATAATTACAAATAGAAAATGACACGTTTTAAGTGATTTCCTTCTTTTCAGAAGGTGAAATTATGAAAATAGGCTTCAAAACGCCACTTATAATTCTCAAAATATACTATCTATATAAAATATTATAACGTGTTTTGTATATAATTTCATTCTCAAGAAAAAAATCTCTCGGTTTCTTGAAATTCATCTCTAGCTGGCTGAAATATGTGTCGCAAAAACATGTCTCAAAAAGGAAATCCTGAAAACTGAAAAATAGGGCTCAAAGATTCCTTTGAATCTCCCAATATGTGACACCTGTGTGAAAAATGAAAAAGGTTAATGTTCTTGGGTCCGTTATTGACAATAACCTCCTTTGAATTTTGAAATTTCATCGTGGTTCGCTCGTAAATCCTCCTGGAAGTCAATTGGTCAAAAATACTAGTTCAACTTTCCTATAATAGAGTGTTTGCTACACATTTCGCAACATATTCCGTAGCGCCTTTCTGAAAATGCCAATTTTTGCAGCACCGAGCTAGGAGCAATTTGAAATCCCTTAGCATGACAAAAAGGTAATGATGGGAATGAATGAATATTGCATTATAGACTCATATGCAGAAGCAAGTGCTCTTGCTTCATAAAAAATGTTGAAAATTGGTGCTTGAGGAAGCTGGCACTGCAGAATCTCCTAATTCACAGTGCTACAAAATAGACCGTAAAAATAACCAAATTTCTAGTGCTAACAGCTCCATTCTATGCCAAATCTCATCGCTAGGGACCATGTCAAAAGATTTTTTGAAATCTAGAAAGAAACAAAAGACTTCCTCTTTTTTCTCCCACACTTTTTCAATGATGTCCCTTAAAATTATACTGTGATCAATTATTGCGTGTTTAGGTCTAAAACCTGCTTTCCCTTTGAGACACTTATCTCCTTCTTATGCTCAATTGTTGGTTCTATTTTCTAGCATACTTTCAAATAAATTTACAAACAAGGTGTGTATCATTATGGTCCTATAGTTGGAGGGATTGTTGACATCCCCACTCTTGAAAAACGGTATCACTGGGCTCGTTGTTCAATTTGTAGGGAATCCCTGCTGAATGATGTTATTGAAAATTTTCATAATGTGAGGTGTAAGAGTTTTTGAGCCTCATTTTAGATATTCTTCTTGGAGTTCGACTAAATCTTTTTCTTTTCCAAGACACAACGTTTTAATACCCACCTCAATCTCTTGCACGATGAATAGATTAGTAGTAGTGTTGACCAAGGGAGGGGGGTCAACCTTAGGATCTTGCTCATAAAGTTTCTTTGAATACTCGAACCATTGATAAGATGTGATATTATTTTCAATTTGTTTCTTTCTCATTTGAAGCTCCTTCCAAAATAACTTGGGGTTATTTTTCCCCAAGAAGATTAGTTAATCCCTCCTTGAGATCGTGAAATCATCTTTTTTCTTTCTTACAATTTTCTTGTAGGATTTATGTTTATTTCTTTCCGGCTTGACTCTTTCAAAATTTTCTTTGTTTTTTTTCATTCCTCATCAAACCAAACATTAACTAGAAAGAAGTTTGTTTCAAATTTCCTATTTTTTTCTCTTTTGGATTCTGTAAGTGCGCTTTGAATTAACTTTGTTAGATCAAGACTATGGAGGCCCCGGGATGAAACTTCTCCGTATTAAACAACCTCTCTACCGCTATCTTGAAGGTGTTACATTTTTTTGAGTCAAAATAATTCTTCCTTTTGAAGGAGGTTGTTGAATGCACTGATTTTTTGTCACACATTGCTACTAGTCAGCCCAAGTGAAACTTAAATAGATTGGTTTGTGATCAGATTTCAACTCCCACAGTCCCTTACCAATCAAAACTTCTTCCATTTTCTCACATAAGCCATGTGAGTAAATTGCATAGTCTACTACACTTTCTCCATTGTAGGTATTTCATGTGAAATTACCAAAATTCTCCCATCTAGCCAACCCATTACAAATGACTAAGTCAAATGGCCCACATAGAGTAAGAAGTTTCTCCCCAAAAAGGTTGCAATTTTTTTTTCCTCTGAAACTCTTGTCCTCTAATGATTTCTTTCTTCTGTAAGCCAAATGGCATTGCATTCTTCCTTACATCGAAGAATAATAGCTTGTTCACTTGTTGTCCTAGCATTGAAATCCCCCACAATAAGGACTTCACTTAGTTGAGAGTATGCTATAATATTGTTTTTTAAGGCTGCAAAGGAATATTTTTGGTCAAGCCCCCTACTTTTGTAAGTTTTTGAAACTTGTGGGGAAAAATAACATGTTGCAATTATGATGGTGTTACCATTTTCTGATATTTTAAACCAAATGAATTGTTTATTTGATTCTTCTCTTTCTAATTGAATGAGGCGACCTTTTTTTTCTCACTAAGACCATGATACCTCTGTGTCCTTTACCATTCTCAACTGCCTTGTTCCACACTGCCATCTTCACATACCCTTCAAACAAAGGTGTCTTGCACCCTTCATGATCATGTGTTTCTAATAAACAAATTATGTATCTATCTTTTGCGATAGGTCCTAACCCAGGTCCTCACCTCCAAGGATAACCTTTGCAGTTCCAAAAAACTAGTCTTAAGGAAACATGGGTATAATCTGATTGCTATTTGTTTTGGTCTACAAGACTCAAAGTTGAGTCTTCACCCCTATTTTCCCATACTAGCCTTGTTTCATAGTTTCCTGCTAATTAATTTTGTTGTCGCTTCTTGGCTACCATCTTTCTGTCTTGCTTTATAATGAGGAACGAAAAAGGAAATAACAACTTTTCCTTTGAACAACCATGCCCTCTTTCCCTCATCTCTTGTTGCCCCAACCTTTGACATCTCTTCTCTTCTTTACTCTTGTTGTATAATAGCTAAATCTTCGTCTAGAAAAAGGAAAGAGCCCCTCAGGAGTTGCTTCTTGCCTAGGATAATTTGCTTGTCATGTATGCTTGACATGATGACTTTTATGGGCCTAGCTCTCTCGCCATTGGGTTTACCCACTCTCCATGTTTGGAAAATTTGACCTTGCCAAAGCAACTTGTCCTTCAAAAATTCACCTGCAAGATCGAGAGTACATTAATTTTTTCCATACTCTCTCACACCTTTGATAATTATGTTTTCTTCTCTTGTATTTCTTTGATTTATCTATCTTTTATGCTTTCCCCCTGGTTGTTTGTTTCTTTTTCCATACTAGCAAAATTACTAATAACGTGTGCCCAAGTTTTGGAATTTTTTGTAAAATCTATTTTCTCTTCATCCCTTGCTTTCATTCCTTGGGTATGTGCTTATTGAATTGTTTTCCCTTCAACTTTGGATGTTTTAGAGTTTATCCCCTCTCTAATTTTCACAACAGAATCTTCCCTGATTTGCCTGACATTCTTCATGCCTTTCCATTCAACCTTTGCTACCAAAAGGGTTCTTGAAACAATGTCACTTGACCTTTTAAAAATTTATTGTTTTCTTCTAAGCCCCGATTTTCTACTATCAATAGATGGATTTTAAGGTCTCTCTCATGCTCTTTGACTTCCAAAGCCTCAAATATCCTCTTGGAATTTAGTAACTCTTGCACATATAGGTCAGGTGACGAGATGAGAGGTGTGGATGTGGGAATGTACAAAGTATAATCACTACTGTCTTTAGTCCTGTTGTTTCTACATCCTTGCAAAAGAGGCTTGTTTGAAATTTTATTACAGAGGGCCAATGTTTTCCTTGTCTACTCCCATTTTAAATGAGTATCTCTATGTTTTAAAATACCCCGAAATTGTTTGGCATTGACCCAAAACCACTTCCCTTCTTTGCTTGAAGAGGCAATTTTCACTTGACCTAAATGGCTTGTTTCACCAAGGACAGGTACCTCTTGCCCATTTTTTATGTGTGTTGAATGTATTTCCATTGCCATAGGGGACAAGAAAAAACACAAAAATAAGGAACAGGACAATACTTTCTCTGTATATTGGGGAAAAAGGACTAAAAACTACAGGGATCCCACCTAAACCTCTCGTAACTAAATGCCAACTCTCGCACTATTCCCGACACAACTGTTTCCTCACTGTTCCCGTCGCATCTACAACTTCCTCGTTGTTCAATATTTACATCATTCCCGCTGCAAAATCCTCGTAGTATCTTCTTCATTAGGTGTGATTAGCAGTCATGACGACTGTTGATGTTGTTGCGAGTGTCGACATGCTGGAGGTTTTTTTCCATACTTATGAATAAAAGTGTTCAACAACACACTTATCTCTTCGGCTACTTGTCCCATTTTCCTGGGGTGTTGGAGAGAGAAGGGATCGAGGGTTTAAAGGGATTGAAAACCACCACTACATATATGTACGGTAAGTTCGTAACTATTCATTTCTTCTTTAGTTTTGAGTCAGTTCAATTGTGGGTTTTGTCGTTTCAATTTCTCCACCGCCTGTTGTTGATGCAACTGATGCGCAACAACTAGAAATAGTCAAGTGGAAACTCCAAGGGTAATAAATGACAGGAACACGACATTGGTGGTTGAATTATTTGAATATATCTCCCATGCATACTTCAAACATCTTTTAAAAACCCCAAGTGGAGAATTATGCAATAACCCCATAGAAATAGTTCATATTAATAAAGATATTGTTGTAAATCCTTTAAAAGACCAAAAAAATGCAAACGAAGAGAGTGAAGGGCTATAATGTTAAAAAATAAAATGAATTAATGGGCATAGAAGAAGAATTTGCATAGAAGAAATATGAGGATTTCACATGCCAAATGTTGGCTGGTGAAAATCCATTTCTTATGCAGAGACTCCCAATAGTTAACAAAGAACTAGTTCCCTTCTCTCTAGACTTTCATTAATGATACTGGTTATCATAAGCTTATTAGTCATAGAAGAAATATGTCTCACTGATCTATCCATAACATAACCAATTTATCATAGTCACGGTCATCGAACATCAATTGATGAAACCTCCTTTGTGTGTGAGTGAATCCCATGGACACCACCGTTTTAACACCTTGCATGTTGTTGATTCTTGTGATTACATTTTGCAAGAGCTCTTTATTTTACAAAACTTTTTCATGTCTTTGATGGAAGCTCCTGTGTCCATTATATTGGCAATTCTGAGCCTCATATATAGTGGCTAGTCAGTCTGCTAATTTTGGGTCGCCGCAGTGTGGGGGAGGAGACCTGAGGGAACTCCTACACTTCAAGGCTAGGATTATCGATGATCAATCCTGGTGCTTGTGATCATGCAACATCTCCAACCTCTGCCAGCAAGAAGCAGTTTCTTCCAATAATCAAACTGGACACGTTGTGGGTTTTCTGATGCCCGGGTTGTTCTCTTAGAGCGTCTTCATATTAGATGGCTATTTGAAGGGCACACTGTCGGAATTTGATTCAAGAGGATACATTATCTAATCCCCATTGTCAACTGAGGACAATAAAATAAGATGGTATGACAATGAAGAATGAGATAAAAGATAAGACCTATCTGGATTGATAGCAGGGGACCGCAAATGAAGGAGATAAGATTACGAACAAACATACAACTAAGAGATAGGAATTTGCTAAAATTAGATTAAGGATATGGCACAATTTATAGAAGAGAAAAGAGACAAGGACAACTCATAGGTGGTATTTACGTCAGAGGGTTACAAATGAAGGAAGTATGGCATAGGTGGTTTTAAAGGAGGGATACTGAACAATAAGATCTATCCGGATTGATAGCAAGTTATCGAAAATTGAGGAGATAAGATTATGAAAGGGCATACAACTAAGAGATAGGAATTTGCTAGAATGAGATTAGGGATATGGCACAATTTATAGTAGAGAAAAGAAACAAGGACAACTCATAGGTGGTATTTACATATTTACGTTAGGGGGTTTTTTCAAATGAAGGAAGTAGGTGGTATTTACGTTAGGGGATTGTTTCAAATGAAGGAAGTATGACATAGATGGTTTTAAAGGATGGATGGTGAAAAAAAAGGTTGTTTTCAAAAACCTGTCATACAAAACCTATTCCTAAGATATGCCTTGGACATAATAATATATAAAAAATTATTTAAAACTCAACATTAATATAACGTTTATTATTATTTAAAATACAATTATTTAAAACACAACATTATTATAAATTTTTATTATTTAAAAGGCAATTGATAAGTAAATATTTCCACTTATAATTTGAGATGTTTCCAAATGCTTCCAATAATTTAATTGAAAAAACAAAATTTAAGCAAAACCGAGTATCTTTAAATAATGCCTTTTACCAAACAAGTGGTAATTTTCATTTTAGCTTTTGTTTTCTTTTTCTTTAGAGAGTGATGTAACGACCCTTGATTATTAAGAATAATTAAATTAATAATATAATCCTAAAAGATTAGCTAAACTATATTTATGTCTTAAAATAACATTTCTAATTGATT